>NJDC01010444.1:17863-34669 GCA_002245475.1 Calephelis virginiensis | reverse complement strand
ACTCGATACTCTCTGCCTACTCCGTAAGGGACTTGGCGTGAAGATATGTATGTGTACATATTACATAGCAAACCCGAATTTTGTGTGAAGTTTACTTGAAAAGGTATAACCCGTATAATTTGAAAGTAAGTCTAAAAGGCATTCAGATCTAAGGCAACTAGTGTCATATATTTTATTGAATCAGGCGCTAATTTGCGGAAATCCATTATAACAGATGTAAAATAAGCCTTTATTTTGCTAATTCCACGTAAGCAGTGTAACTTTTGTGGCAAATAATTCTTCAAACGACACAGAATGTACCAAGCCTAACTGACGTTCCCACCAACCACCTCCGCGACCAGAACACGAATATAGGAAGAGCTCGGGAAACAATATACATTGTCACGTTCTTTACATGTGACAACCCTACCTAAAGTTTCCACCTCCCACCTCCGTGTCCAGATCACAAATAGAGTCCAAACACGGGAAACAAAACCACTTGTCACGTCCTTCGCCAACTTTGTCGAAGCACTCACCACAGAGAACACCAAATCGCACTTGACGTACGTTTCGCCTTTACACCGAGGCATCCTCAGGAATTCGACCGTACCGTACAAACGACGACACACGAGTAACTTGCCGCCGCCTCGATTGTGGAATTCTGTGCGACTCGATTGCATCGATTCGTGAAGCGGCTACGAATAATTGATATTGGGGGGGTTTGGTCTATATAGGCGCGAGGCAGTGTTAGTGTCATATAATTTGGGCGAATAAAAGACATAGCAAACTTATTATTATTTTTTTTGTATGAAAGTTGCGCCAAACTGGTTGTTACTTCCACCGGCTTAGGTACATATTACTGACGCCATAATGACAGTGTGCTGGTCCGGTTCGGAAGGTAAGACTTGCACAATTGGCTTAATACTCCGACCACAGGACAGCGACGCGCCTACAACAGTTATGATATTTATAGACTACTCTAACATCAATTACCATCAGGAGAGACGCGTGCTTATTCACTATCTTATCAAAAATAAAAAATATATTTTTCCCAGGTATGGAAAATCATATGGTCGTACTGCAGACGACTGTATGGCGGATTTCAGTGTGAAGCAAAGTGAGTTGAAGCGTAAGGCAGATTACAACAGAAGTTTCACGAGGTCGAAGAGTGCACCGAAGATGGAAACCATACACTCAAGAGACGAAATAAGAAGAGATCTAAGTCGATTTAAAGAAATTAACAAATACAAAGGTAATTCCACACATAATATAGATTATAGAGACTCTCCACGAAATTATAATGCAACGCTCTGCTACAGAGACATATCCAGTCTTCAAGCCAGTGAGGTCACTTACTCAAAGTTCATTTAGGACAGACCCAACTTAACACGACGAAAACTAATTGACTTAGCTGGATCTCTGCTTAGGGCCCCCCTCCCCTCGATGATTTATGGGTGGCTTGAATATATTACTATAATGAATAACATAAAAACTTTACTTTAAAATTCCAAATATTTTTAATTGTGAAAGTGACTAAGCGATGAAATCAAACCATGATTTTTCTATAATTGCAGAAAACACAATATCACCGGAATTCCCTCCAATCGCAGGATACACGGGCCATATTCCAAGAATAAAAGGATCAGAAGCTTCTTTAAGCCAACGATACCATTGCGCCGCAAAACGGGGTTTGGAACTAATCAAGATGGAAAAAGACAATAGAAAAGAACTTTTGAACACCGATGTTAACATAAAAGCCATTTTGAAGGAGCATGGCAAAAAATACTCTTATTGGAACTGGGGATAGCATACAGGTAGAAGAATGTTCTTCACGAAATGTCGATGAACATTCTTCTAAAGAATACGTCAGTATTATATTAGGCAATAATAAAATTAATGTAGTATTAACACAAATATTCACTCTTCAGATTAAGCAACGAATTTATGGCTGAATAACTAATATTTTGTATGCGTTTGTAACGCTGATTTCAAAATTTTGTCTCAAATTTCCAGTTTTAGATAATTTCATCAAAACAGAGACGTATTTTAGAAGCAAACACATTATTGAGAGTTTCCACAAGTGTAAAGCGAAAATAAAAAAGTGATAATAGTACTGTACATAATAAGGAAATTAAATTTTACTCGGTTTTATATTTGTGCCCACCGCACCATAATTCCGCAACATGTAGCTGCGCTGATCCCATCTAGGATGCTCACTGTCCCGTACTATACAACAGATATGGTACGATATACCCATAACAAATTTTATACACACCTCTTTTACTATTCTTAAAAGATCTCTTATATATTTCACAACAAAACTGATTGCAATAAGAATAAGAAGAAATACACATTTATGTATGTCAATGACCTATGCATATTAAATATAAATACTTACACATTAAATAATTGTTATAGTTTACGTTTTTGAATGAGAATACAAATAAAACTGAATTAAATAAAAATAAGCATATAACTGAAACACACAATACAACAGTATTTTAATATTAAGATAAATCGATAAATTTGTTTGAACATTTAAATGTAAGAAATATTAATATTTTTTTAAATATTTGCACACCACAATGTAGTAGAATATGTTGATATACTTACTAAAGTAGGTATTTTTGTAAAAACTTCTTACGCAGCAACACCTTATACATAATATGCAATTGAATAATAATTTTCTATAATTTCATTATTTACTGCTATCGAAGTCAAACTGCGTCTATAATGTGCCTGTTTTTTTGATAATGGAAGGCAAACAAGCAGACGTATTTCCTAATGGTAAGAAATTCACGCCGCCTAGAGAAGGTGGTAATGGTGCGTTGCCAACTTGAGGCCGGGATGTTAGGCATCGAGCAAAAGTAAGTTTACCGGCTACCTTACCCTCCGAATCGGAACACATCAACGGCAATCGTTGGACGTTATGACGGCGGAATAGGTAAGGCGGTGGAACCAATCCGGGCGAGTCGATGCGAAACTCTACCACCTAGTTGGGTGATTGGGTGTCACGGTGTTAGTGACGGTAAACCTATGCTCGCCTTTTACGAGTTGCATGGCAGGAATACGGATGATCTATTCTGCAAAGGAGCCCGGATCAACACGAGGAAAACGTGTAATACCTAATTCACTTTTAAAGTAGATAGGTAAATGTTACATTCTGTATTTATGAAATAATGTTGAAATTAGTAAGTACTTATTTAGTATCTATCATTATTAAAAACAGGTATAGCTCCTGGCTTCTGGCTATATACTGTTATGAACTGGACTAGGCCAAAAATAATTAAGAGAAATGGACAACAAAATTGTCTAGTATGGTCCATATTAATTTTTGACTTCTTAACTCGAATTTTATTATAATGGAATACAGTTCGCACATTTGCTTATAACATATTCAACCTGCTTTTGCTTGTAGGTATACAAAAATAGAGAAGCACTTGTTAAATTTTGTTCTTCCTCTTCTTTTATAAATTTGGCTTTCAATCGTTTTTCACGACTAAAATTTTGTTTATTGGCATTGTGTAGGTTCAGACTAATTTTATAAACATGAATACGTTCTTCTTCTTTTATAAATATGGCTTTCGGACGTTTTTCACGACTACTTTGCCAATGTCAAGTTAGTTAATTAATTCTTATAAAGTCATTAGTCACTATGTACAATGTCATGTCAGGTCAGGGTCTTGAGTAAAGCGGTGGCTTCGTTACTCAAGCTCATCTAGGAGATTTGACGCCAGCGAGGAAATAGACGATACACCAATTTTTTCATGATTATTTCATTTGTGCACTTTCACTGAACAAATTTAATCTAATTCCCACCTAAATTAACCAATTTCATGTATACGTTTAAACATTACCTACCTTTATATTTATATATTTGTTTTCTTTGACATTAGAAGCGTTTGGATACCTATGTAACCTTGAGCACCAAACCAATTCTAACAGACCAGTAAGAGAATTACACTTCCAATTATACCTACTCAAAGTAAGTATGTAACACATGAGACGTGAAATTTGTGTTTATGTTGTCAATTAATTATTTCGTCTATTATGTATTAAATTACGAGAAAACGTATTGCTTGCACCGACCTACCAAGTTTCAATAGCATAGCTCTTATATTTTCGAAAAAAATGGCTGTGACAAACGGACGGACAGACATACTGGCATGACGAATTTATAAAGGTTCCGTTTTTCGGCCTTTGACCACGTAACTCTAAAAAGTATAGAAACTAAAAACTAGAACATAGCGCACGTATCCATTACTGAAATTAATTATTCGAACGTAGCTTACAATACCAAAACTTCTAAATCATTTTCTACAATACGATACGATAATAGTAGGTATATTCCTTTTATGGGTTTCGTACCCTAAGGGTAAAAACGGACCCTACTACTAAGCCTTCGCTGTCTGTTTGTCTCTAGGCCGTATATTATAAACCGTGATAGCTAGAAAGCTGAAATTTTCACAAATGATGTATTTCCGTTGCCGCTATAACAGCTATTACTATAAACTAAAAAATAAAATATACAATAAACGTGTTTTTTTCGTATTGTTTTGCTCAATATTAAAAAATGTAAAAGTAGACGCTTCAAATTTTCACAATACATCATTTCTTGAACATTACCTTTCAAAATAAATAATTAAATAACAATAAACATTTATAAAATGGGGGAGCTCCCATACAACAAACGTAATTTTTAATAAATAGATACATACATGTACATACATACATATCTTCACGCCAAGTCCCTTACGGGGTAGGCAGAGAGTATCGAGTGCCAGACCTCACGATCCTGACAAACCTGTCTTGCTTCCTTCACATTCATAACCCTTTTCATACAAAAACGCCGGTTATGGAGTCTCTTGACACCACCCTGGGATAATATCCGATTGATCTGATCGTGAAATGTCAGCCTTGGTCTCCCCGGGTACCTACATCCATCCACATTCGCATAGTATATCTGCTTTGTCAATCTTTCATCTGTCATTCTTTCCACGTGACCGCACCAGCGGAGCATGCCCTTTCGCATTTTAACACCAACACTTTCTTTCAATCCCACTCTTTCTCGGATCTCACTGTTACGAATGCGTAATAATAGATGATAGTACGAAACCCTTCGTGTGCGAGTCCGACTCGCACTTGGCTGGTTTTTTATTGATTACGTGCGCTGAACATGCTTATATTGTAGTGCTAGGATTTGTGTTAAAAAAATGAATTTACAAGTACCTATTATCTATGTATTTATATAGGCACATTTCACTTCTTTTTCGATGATTTAAGGTATGAGTGCAGGGGGAAGCGAGAGTGACATAAATAAAGTGCACGGACACATTTCACAGCGGCATGAGTTGCTTTGTACCTACCTCTCCAGTAAGAGCTTCTTGAAAAGCGTGTTTTTGAGATACTGGAGCTACATAGAATGCTTTTTTACCCTTTGGGTACGGAACCCTTAAAGTAATAAAGAAGATTACAATTTTTTTAGTTTCTCAAAACTAGGTTTTAAGTTTTGTAGTATTAAAATACCAACCTATAAAATATGTTTGAATCCAAGTGATTGATAAATTAGTTGCATTTTTGTAAATAAAATAACTTTTTGACCAATTAGATAACTTTATTGTTTTATATAATTTATTAATATACCTACAGAAGCAATTCAAAGGGATTAAAAATATCTAAAATACTATTCGATCTAAATATGTTTCGGGTGTATAGACGAATTAAATCAAATTTATTTTAAAATATGATTTTGGTATGAAAGGACCCAAACGAGTAAACAAAAAACTTATAGCAACCCTAGCTACAACTTTTTTTGGGTCAGAAAAAACATGACTTTATGCCTTTAGGCCTAAAAATTATTAGACACGGAAATACGGGTGTCATAAGTTTGACTTGTCTGTGTGCGTGGGTATGTGTGTTTGTGGCATCACAAATTTTGAACGTACAGACCGATTTCGATGCGGATTTGTTTCAGCTAGATCTTAGCTACATTTCAAGTACATTTTGTAGGAAGTTATTAAAATTTTTAATTTTTGGGTTACTAAACAATCACGTTATAGAGCAGTTAGCTTCAGAATGGACAAATTGTGTAAATATCTGTTGTAATCTGTTAAGAAATTATTAATTTATGTATATATTAGAAAACCTTTTTTGTTTCCCGATCACTACTTTTGTAAATTAGACCAAGGCTGGAAAGTCTTAGATGATCTTTTTTATAACATGACTTACTTAGATAGGTACATACTAAGTATTATGATCAACTTACATGCTGTGATTAAATATAGATGTGTCATTTGTGGTCAGCTTACGGCAAATTTTGATAACCTGTCTTAGATAGGAGATAGGGCTACTTAAGATCAGTAACCAGGCAACCACTGTAATTTTTCAATAAATAACAATATTAACAAATCTTAGCAGCACAACTCTAGCAGGCAGTAACCAATATACCTCAGTAACCTACATATCTACCTGAGATATGTAGGTTACTGAAATTTGCCGTTAAAATATTGAATCATCATCACAATCCAATACTCTAACGGCCTATTTCAATACCTATCTGCGATAAGAGCTATGCGATTAGAGTTTTCTTGGCCATAGTATTTTAATTATTGTTTATAAAATATTGGTGGTTGCCATGTCACTAAATAAGAGTAAAAAGCTGGAAACAAACTATCGGACACGGCTGACGGACGCAGCTGACAGTCGCAACTTAAGGGTATCTAGGTAATGAACTGACACTGAGCCTTGCATAAAATCGGACGTAAATCGCGGACGTCCGCGCTGGATGTTTATGAAAGTCGTATGCGCTTGCGGACGGCATGTACACACTTATCAGTCGCGGCTGTAAACCACGTCCGTAAGCCGCGGCTGATATGTATCTTCACGCTGATACCCCCGAAGTCGTGGGCAGAGGCACAACAGGGCACTCACGACTAGCCGAAGACACTAAGTCTTATAATGTGATAGGTGGCAAGACTATCGCCGACCAGGCACATATGCAATCACGGGCAACGTTATTTTTATTAGAAAATTGAAAATATACATTCCCTAATTTTTTGTTGCGCAACCCGGGGACCTCAAGAAGTCAAGTCCGCCGCCGGACCGCTAGACCACAGAGGCGACTGACATGTTTCCAGCAACATGATCTTCTACTGGAGATAGGTCATTAAATCCGGCCGTAAGCTAAGTGTTCGTAAAAGCATTCAAAGAGTATTATTGAAATACTTCTAATTTGTTAATGCTTACGAGTAGGACAAACATTATGAAGGAAGGTAAAATAACTAGTGCACGCCAGATACCTCTGCGCGCGAATGAGGGCGTTTCATTAAATCCACTACCAACCCTTTTTAACTGTCCCAATGACATTTGGAGATTTTCTCGACGGTGAAAATAGGATTACCGATTATATATCTAAACCTAAGTATTTTAACGTATATTACACAAAAGATACTGGTGTTCTACAATAATTTAGAGAATGTAACAGCGAATTTTTATTATGTAAACAACTATTCAATATACCTACTTCAGAAAATACTCACTACTGTAGACTATATTCTCCAAAAAATACAGTGCTTCCACGGTAATCACAGCATCACTAGTAACATTCGACAAATGTCAAAATAGTTCAAATTTTTGCCATGCGCTGGCTTATCTGGCGACGACTCTATTAAGGCTCCAGTCAGCACTAATTTACAGCCTGTAGTCGCAAATATTTGACTTGTATGTATACACAAGAGAAAAAAAAGAAAATGGAAGTACGAATTGTACCTTGCTCTTTAATTCATTATTCTCTGCAACAATTAACAATCTTTAGTTGCACCTAGAGTAACTCCACGAACGAATAACAACGGAATTAACTCCTTCTTGATATTAACTTCAGTCATTGTGTGATAAGTCCGGAGAAGTAGTAAAAGCCGCGAAGTTGGCGACACATTAATACCTAATTCAAAAAAAAAACTATTATCAATTACCATTTCTATTATCATCACAGCATTTCTCCCAGTTTTTTTCACCTTTCCAAACTGTTAATTTATATATTTAATAACTGTGTTACGACCTTAAAATACAGAACTATTTTTTTTAATAATTAAATATAAAAACACAAAAAAATTACCACTGTTGGTCGAGGAGTTAACCTACACGTCCAACACCACTAACCGAGGAGCACGGATTCAAATCCCGACGAGGACAGGAATTTTGTGATAAACGTATAGAAGTCTACAGCTCTGGGTCCAGTATAGATGACTGTCACCCATGACACAAGTACGTAATTTGCTTACTTTGCTATGAGATTCAATTTGTGTTATTTATTCAGCGTTATTTATTTCTTATTATTTATTTATACCTACTGTATTAAACCTTCCATCGCTGACAGTCCTAGTAATAGAATCAAAATTTCGAGATCTAAATACAAGCGTTATTACGTATACAAGGTTATACGTGTTTTAACCAAACTAATCACTTAAGTTGATTGATGCAACGTCTTAATCAAAAACTAATAAAAACTTCTTTTTTTAAAAAAAAGATACGTAGTTTTGTGATATATTCGTTCTTCCACAATATCCACACTGTTTTATCACACCAAAAATGTTACTGTAGACTTTATTCATTTTCATCCCGTCCAAAAATGTTAAGGTAGGCTTAGATAATTACAATGTAAAATAAAAAGTACAAGAATTGTTAAATTAGTTTTATTGCAAATCCTTTGTTTTCACAATAAAGTTATTTATGAAAAATAGTTTTTTATTTACATAGTGTCATGTTTACAACATAATACATACTATTTTAATATATTACTCTACTTATTTTACTGTAATTTTAATTTAAAACTCAAAGGCTTAAAATAAAAAATAAAGATTTTCTTCGTATTTAACTGGCTCATTTTAGTATTTTGCAACTGAAGACATATTTTTACTATCAAACTTACGTCTTCTGAAAAAATTGTTTCGTTTAACTGTAAGGTTTCACACTAGCTACATCTGGTTGCGTTTTGGTATATAAATAAGACACACCAATTACCTTGATTCTTGCCTGCCGAAAAGATCAACGAGGCGATAAAGGCGGTCATACATACTTATTTTATTGAAGTGAAAACTTCTTTAGCGGTGTAGCGCACTTCTTTTGGAATGGGTAAAAACTTTTATACTCGCGTCAGGACACGTGACTTGATTGAAAATTCGTAAGACGGCGCAGGGCGCTTGCGCGAATGTTCGTATTGTCATGTTTGTGTACGATAGCGCAATAAATGAATATTGTATTCTACCACATAAATGATAGTACTTTCATACTGATCAATAAATAAAGCAATTCGTGCAAAATTATTCCCTCATCATTCCAAAATAGCAAAAAATTTAATTTTAAATTTGGAACAAATATCAAATCGCACTTTTGACACATTCGTGTATTATAGTATCAAGACTGTTTTACGATTGCATCTGGTTCAACTCTATCAGGTATTGATTTTTAGTGAAATAATTTATGACGGCTATTGTCACTGTATAAGCTTATTTCGTTTTCTGGCAATTGACATATTTTGAATAATTATTGCAAATCACCCATACATACATTTACGCATGCAAAATTTACCATGCAATATTCCGTTAATATTTTTACGTTTTGTACAAGAATGCCTGTCTCTTTTTTTAAAACCAAAATATAATTTAAATACGCACTTAAAAGTATACAATGCAAGGGCTCTATTGACTTAGTGAACAAATCATAAAAGGAAAGACAAAAGCTAATTTTAATTCAAACCATATTCATCGTTTAACTGTACACTTATAAAAAACCTGCCACGGTGTATGTTTGGAGTAACCTTGAAACTACTGAATTGATCTTTGTAGTATTGTAATCTGTGTTCTGGGTTGTATTTTTCGCACTAATTTACTTACGCGTTTTTGAACGATCCAAATAATGGTATGACACATCCTATCCCCTAAAGGGGCTGACAATAACTCCATACATTTAGGTCGTTCAACTCAAACGCGATAGAAAAGCAAACCATTTACAAAATTAATTACAATCAATTACACTAGTCCAACATAAAAATCTAATGATAATAATATCTCCACAGATTTTTTGCAAGACAACAATTTTGGTATGCGAATGAAGCCGCGGGAAAAAGCCAGTTAATGATTATTAACGAGTTAAATTATTTTATTAATAATAGAAAAGGTTCAATTACATTAATTTGAAATTATATTAATATTACACAATTAGTTTTGTACATAAATAAGGCACATTCTAAGTCCATATTGCACCAAGTACAAACACATTATCTATAATAATTATTTGTATGATATTATTTGGGAAAATTTTACCGTTTTCCCAAACTTGGTACCCCGTATTGGTCCGGGTTCTTTATGTAGAATAGACCATCTGCCGTCTTACCTGGCGAGCATAGATGAAACGGATAATTACCAACAGGATCAATGATGATAGAGTGCTCTGCAGCAACTTGCCCGGATAGGGCTCTACCACCGCACCTGTTCCTGTCGCCATTATGACAATATCATGTTCCTGTTCGGAAGGTAGGGTAGCCGGTAGACTTGCACAATAGGTCTAACATCTAAGGCGTCCATAGGCTGCAGTTAATTCTTATTATCAGGGGAGCAGTTTGCTTGTCAGAGGTCTTTAGCCATATTTTATTTCTTTAATTACCGATATCTATACTAGTCATTGTTGTTATCACTAGCCTGTTCAAATATGACCGTTTTGAACTTCTGCGGCTTTCTAATTTCATTGGTAACTAAGCCATTAGCTTTCTGGGAATATTTCCATCATTTTCCCAGTCTTCTCGTCCACGCCATCTATGATCACCGGGCTATCATCTGTACTAGTAACTTCCTTCTTATCACTGGCCAGTTCTAACATGAGAGTTTCCAACTTCTGAGCTTTTCTAGTTTCATTGTGTGTTATCAATGCACAGAGATGCTCTGTTAGCAATTCCTTTTTCTCTTTCTCCTTTTGTAGATTAATTTTCGCTTGTAAAAATTCCTTTTCTATTTTTAAATAATGTTTTCTGTAAATTAAAAATCTTGGTATAAAAAAATCAATGACATAATAAATAAATATCCCTGGACAAGTTATTGAATCTATCCCCAAAGTAAGTAAATTATATGCTTGTGTTATGGGTGTTAGTCAACGATTCTAATAAATAATACGAAATACTTAAATAGATACCAGAATATATTTAATAAACACCCAGAAATGCAGACGTCTAAATGTTCATCACACAAATGCCTGCCACCGTTGGGAATTGAACTCGAGCGTCGCGGTTGGTCGGTGTATTTAGGCGTGTACGCTAGCCACTCGACCAACGAGGCGGTCATTTAATTATTCAGAAATAATTTAGCGTAATTCAGTAAAGACATTATTTATGAAAATAACCAGTGTGCGGATTTTTTATGTGAAGGGTCAGCAAACAAGCAAACGGATCTCCTGATGGTAAGGGACAACCGTGGGCTATATACATCACAGATGTTATAGGTGCGTCGCTGTCCTGTGGACGGGAGGGCGTTTGTTATTATAAACTAGCTGTTTACCCGCGACTTCGTTAACGTGGAGTAGTTATTTCGGACTAGGCCGAGATGTTACTGATTCATTTCTCCATCACTGCCCATTACTCCAATAAAAATAGCTAATTAAAATCGGGTCGTTAAGTTTATCAAATTCAGTCACACTATTTGTTATCCCCCATAATTATTCATTTTTTAAACTAACGCTCAATTTTGCAAACAGACATTTTGATGCTGATCAATAAAAAAAATTATCACAAACTATATCTAATTATCTCGTTGCTAATAACTTGTCGAGTCAAAGATGTATTGACTGATATTTTAGTCTTTTAGCTTTCCTACCATCGCGATCGAGTCAAAAACAATGCAAGGTTATAGGAAATCTGAATGTAGGTATAGGACTTTACATTCAATACTGATGTTTTTTTTGAATGGCTAATTTGTTGCTAACCGCGAGGTTTTTACAACTTCACCGGGCTATACATATATACTGAACAGAATAAATACTATCACTAATAAAACATGTTATTTGCAAAAAAAAACGGTTTTCCCGTGTTGGTCCGGGTTTCTCTGCAGAGTAGACCATCTACCTTCCTGCCAGGCAGCTCGTAAAAGGCGAGCATAGGCTAACCGTCACTAATACCGTGACATCGTACAAGGTGGTAGAGTTTCACAGCAACTCGCCCGGATTGGGGCCACAGCCTTTTTTTATGATACTTCCTCGAGGCCTAATATCCCGACATCAGATCGGCAACGGACCATTACCACCTATGGATTCTCTAGGGTGAATTTCTTACCATCAGGAAATCCGCCATCCTGTTTGCCTTCCAATATCATAAAAGTAATCTTAATAATAAAGAATACCAGTTGTTGCCTGTGACACTTAAAATAACAACTTGTTTCTAGCCTAAGGATTTATAAGGCATTTTGGCAAAACAATAAAAACAAACAACAACAGTTGTGGTATCAATGTAAACATGTGTTTATGTGTTTGTTTGTTTATTCGATATTGGATCGTATATCAGATACGCTTCGTTGAATCACACTAATGATGGTGATGAAATCTACTACACGTGCTTGTATATTTTGACCAGGAGACGTATTATTGTGGATAGAGGCTGTTTTTCACCAAGTAACTCTCGTAAAAGACCGACAAAAACTTTACAAACGCAGAAGTAGCGGTGGTCAAAAGCTGTTACGTTATAAAAATAAAGTATCTACACTTCCATATCCCCAAAGAAGAAGACGAGGCACAACCAAGGCACCCACGACTTGCTTTGAAGTCCCACATTGTGATAGTTGGCAACCCTATCGCCAAACGGGCACAACTTCAATCCCCCCGGGACCGCGGGGGAATGGATATTTAGAAATCTCGGTAAACGCTGTTTTTATTAAAAAATTGTAAAAAACACATTTTCTTTTGTTGCCCGACCCACGATTGAACTCGGGTTCTCAAGTCAAGTCCGACGCCAGACCGCTAGAATACAGAGGCGGTATAAAAATAGTTTAATTGAACACATACTCAGCCTCAGAATACGTAAGGCACGCCTGGTCGATCTTCTTCCTTAAAACGGCGACATCTTGTGAGAACTGTCCGTCTAAAATTTGTAATTCCTTTTTGATTTTCTCCAACCTCATCACCTCTTCTGCAGTTTGTTTCGTCCTGAAAAGTGCGGAAATGATTTATTTCTATGGTGGACTATAGCAACAGGGCATTTTTTGCTTGACATCTTTAAAATCCTTAGCAAAATGCAGCAGACAATAAATACATAACACAATCCAGCGAAAATAACGACAGTTTGAAATGAATCGTGTTTTGGAAACACTAGTCTTATAAAGCATATTAATGTTAATCTTGTGTATTTTTGTCGCCAAGATCCATAATTGCTTTGTATGAAAAAAAACAGTATATTGCTGACGTATTTTAGCATACATGGCCCCTTAATTTAAACTTTAATTACTATCATTCAACCTTAAAGTAACTTAAATAATTTAATGTTTGGAAAGCGGGCGACTTGAAACAGCTATCACATAATTTTAATTTACATTACGTGGTAAAAACGACGTTTGTAGTTCACGTAGGAGTATATGACTAACAAAATAGCCGGATGCGGCATAAGCGGTTTTGGTTAGGTTATTTTATCCTTATATAATCCAAAAACACCAACCTCATTCACATTATCAATCATTTTAATTAAGAAAATACTATTTATAACTAACTATTGATAATTTGTTCCTACTTGACATAAGTAATAATTTCAATACTAAAAAACTTTTGTATGTCGTTCAGTATGTATAAATACGTATGTACAAGATTTAGTTATTATAGCATCTATAATGTAAATAATGTATTTATGCAATCTTTAACTAAATAAAAACAAAATACAAATTGTGAATACACATTTCTTAACACTAAACGACAAGCTTTTGCATATTTGTAGTAGATCGTATCGTAAAAAAGTATCTTCACGCCTACGATAGGCAGAGGCACAACCAGGGCACACACGACACATGACGACAGGCACGTATCCAATCCCGAGCAACTTCTTTTTACTAGAAAATTGGAAACAAATTTCTTTTTGTTGTTCAACCCGGGAATCGAACCCGGGACCTCACGCAGTCAAATCCAACACCTGGGCCAATAGAGCACAGAGACGATAATTAGATACATATTTAAAAAAGTTTAATAGATTACATTTTATAACTAGGGAACATACAACTAAATTTTAATCGTTAGTTATTGCAATTTTAACCCGAATGGTAATATAATTCGATGGAATATTTGTGTTTTTATATTAAAAACTATGCTGTCCTGTCTTTTTTGGTCAACCATTGCTGTGGTCTGGTAAAACCTTATGTGGTCGACCTACTTCATCCAGTTTATAAATTTTCTTGATTCTTGGATAAGTACAACTTCCATCATTAAAACGTTAAAAAACAAGTATAGAGGTTATAGCATAATTACCATATTGCTTTCGTAATTAAATAGTGAAACTTGTTCACCATTTTTGTTCCACATCAAAATAAAAAAAATACAACTACGTTATAAACACTCCGGTTTTTAATCTGATTGATAAGGCACTGACAGATTATTGATAAAGTTTCATCTTATACTTTATCATCCCAGGAGGCCACACGTTTTTCACGTCGTGTGGAAATATTGATAATAGATTCGAAATATCCACCACAACATAGAGACCTCGTTTGTCACTAGACACGTGGTAGGTAATAGTTATTGGTGGTAGTAAACACAATAAATACGTGATGCCAAAACTTTGGACCCTTTTTAACGAAAATTGCGCGGGCGCAGGAGAATAATTTGACACATTTATAGTTTATGTGTAGATAGAAGTGCAGAACGCTAATATTTTTCAATAATAATGCTTATAAAGTACGTTAAATCTATAAATAAAACATTACCCATACTACCATGAATTTGACACACACACAAACAAATATATTGATGAAAACGATAAAAGATCACACACAGATGGCGCACTAAAAAGTTTAGAAACAAAGTACTTAGTTGGTCTTGAGAAATGAAGATGGCGTTCTTATCAACAAGATATTAAAATGTATTATGGTCGGATTTCAACCAACGGGCGACCACTAGTAGGTATTTATTAATCTCTGGTGGTAGTCGTATGTATTCCCGTCGCTATAAGCTACTTTCCATTGCCGTGTAGTGGTTTAGTGGGTAAGGTATTCGGTATACGAACGCTAAGGGCGTAACATTTCTACCTCAGGATAGCGACGCACAGTTAACCTTTGGGTAGTACTATTACTTATTCTGTGCTCTTGCTATCGGTAGGTTTACTACTAAATCTCGATTTCATTCAAATTGGAAATTGAAATTGGATTTATGTACGCCTGAACATAATACTAAAGAATTATTAATATTTAGCTTAATAAAATTAACGAATTAGATGTAATTACTTACTACTTACTATTAACAAAAATATTAATTATTCGCTAGTACTGTGTTCAAAGGGTAGAAAGTGAGACAAATCCGATAACAATTTCCAGTTTGCATGGTATCGAAATTCAAGAGTAACCTGCAGATGCGTGTATTACTTACCATAGCAGAAACTGTTTACTTGCACACCTTCCGATAAAACAATAAAAAATGTCTCTTTGTAAGATCCTAGCGTAATAACACTTTAGTCTTGACACTACTGCTATGGCCAGCCCGGATTGGTGTCACTTTCTTAACACGTTGACTGTAACCGTACATAATTTTTCGAAAACCCCAAATGACCAAATTATTTTTTGTATTATTCTGTTTCAAATCAACACAAAATAACCAGTTTTGTATAAAATGTCTAATTTATAACAAATCACTTGGTTTATTAGACCTTTTACCCATGTACCGTATTCGGTACACGGACTTGTCGAGTTTAAGCAGCGAGTACACTTAGCGTGTACCGTGGACTTGTGATCGGCTAACTATTACAAAAAAAACATTTTTTTTATTAATATTCTTGTTTATGGTCACAAATTGAAATTGAGAGAAAGTAAAAAATACATTTAAACTCTTGCCAATTATTGTCAAATGATTAAATTGACAACTAAGCCCGTTTGAGCGCCAATTATTATTGTTTGAATAAAAATAGGTAACAATATAAGATAACTTAGCCGACGAAGATATCAGGAAAGTGTTGGAGGACTGTGATGGTGAAGATACGCTGTTCAATGTGTATTTGTAGATATTGATGATGATTTCATATTTTTAAAAAAATATTGGCAAAGTAAGGGGCATATCTGTGCGAAGAAGATGCTGTTATAAAAAAAAACTTATTGACCAGTGAAGTTTTTCAAAAGATGCGAGAGCTAAAGGAAAAAGAGTGACAATAATACACTGTAATAAATGTAAAAAGACGTACTTTTTTCAATGTTATTCTAAAGTTTCTTTGCATAGATAAAACATTTGTACTAGCAAACACTTGCTTTTTTGTCACTACCCACATTTAGAAAAAAAGGAAATATGTATGTCATATTTCCCATTTTTTGTATTTATTGGTGTCCTGTCAACAGTCCTGATCATTAGAGCTACATAACAAACAAGTCCATGAAGTAAGAGCGCATAAAAAGAGATAGAGGCAAGTGTACCGTTTACGGTACACGGACATGGTGGACCCGCGCGGCGTGTACTGTATTCGGTACATTGGACAGGTAACGTGTTAACACATTCATGACTTAGGGTTATGTTTAAAGTATTTATTCTCAAAAAAGACAATGCCACTTATATGAGAATAATATTAACATTAATATAGAACAATATTTAACATACATTCGTTCGTTACTTATTGAA
>NJDC01010440.1:156819-176336 GCA_002245475.1 Calephelis virginiensis | reverse complement strand
ACTTGACCAATATACCTAACACCTCAGCCAAAAGACAACAACGCATCTACAAAATCTATTGCACATACAGGCCACGGTTGTCTCTTGGCATTAGAAGAGCCGAATACTTATTCACTATCTGACGGCTTAAAAAATATAGTATGGTGCTATCAACTTATCTGTTCTATGTTTAAATCGCCTATTTGGTCTAGCGGTCCGGCATCGGACTGGACTTCTTGAGGTCCCGGGTTCGATCACGGGGTCGGGAAACAAAAAAAAAATTAGAAAATGTACATTTTTTGTTTTCTAATAAAAAATAACGTTGCTCAGGATTGGATATGTGCCCGGTTGGCGATAGACTTTCCACCTATCAAACTGGTCGAAAGGCTAGCTGACTGCTAGCAAGGCGAGTACACGCTTAACTACGCCGACCAACCGCGAAGCTCGGGTTCGATTCCCGACAGGGCAGGCATTTGTGTCATGTACATTTATATGTCTGCATTTCCGGCTCTGGGTGATTATTAAATTTGTTCTTGTATCTATTTAAGTATTTGTATGTACAAGCATATAATTTGCTTACTTTGGGGTTAGATTTAATTTGTGTAACTTGTCTAGAAATAGAATATCTCTGGTAAATAATATGGCGTAAAGATACTTTACTGTAACTTATCAATTCAGTAGTCAAAATCGGAACAAAATTTTCGTGAAACGGCATAATTCTCTCAGTTCTTGAATTGTGAGCAACAAAAATGTGGTTATAATTCTCAATTATTTGTATTTTTTGATTAATATGACTGTGCGAATGACGGGTTGTATATTGTTTATATCTGTCAAGACTGAAGGGGGTGGGACCAGAAAATCAGTGTTAAAGCATTATGCTTTAACAATACATACTGAGTGTTTTTCCCATTAGGAACACAGCGTTTATAATGTTTTTGTATTTGTTTAATTGGTTTTCCTTGCATAGTATTTTTTTATCTACACTATTTTTTCATTGTAATGTGTGTAGTGAATGTGTGCGTTAATAAATGTTTTTTTTTTCTTTCTTTCTTTCAATTATCATATCATAATTCTCAATAATAAATATTTAACGTCACACTAGCGTCGCCGTTAACTAAACAAATAAGTTGGTCACACTTTACACCAATATAATTTGTCAAAAACAGTGACGTACAAGTTGTATAGAAATAGCAATCTTTGCCAACATTGTGACATTGCGGTCATTGGCGACAGAAACATAGCCACATGTGCAGTCTTAAGTTGGCAGTTGAATTTGAATGCAAAGTAACATACATTGTCTGATGTTTACTTTACAAGTTGTTGAATATGTGATTTCACTTCTATATGTACATTTGTCTAGACTCTTGAATATCAATAATACTACATTTTTGAGACTTTTGTGTCTGTTTTTTCGATATTTTTGACTATGTGCATTGACTTATAGAGATTGAATTATACTGTATCATTTCCAACCTTATAAATGCCCCCAAATAACAAAGAACAAAAAAACGTGTAAGAAAGATACACAAACACACTTTAGCATTTATAAAGTTGATATTGATGTTCTACGAGTACGCCTTAGTTACAATTTATGTTCCCCATGTTAGTCTGGTCTCTTTTTGGAGAGTAAACTATCTGCTTTCCTGCTAGATAGCTTGGAAAATGCGAGTATGGGTTTACCGTCACTCAAACCGTGACATTTGGCTAGGAAGTAGAGTTAAGCAGCGACTCAACGGGATTAGTACCACCGCCTTACCTATTACTGTAGCCAGAAAGTCATTGCTTACCGTTGACGTGTTCCGGTTTGGAAGATAAGGTAGCCGGTACATTTACTTTTGCTGGAGGCCTAACATCCCGGCCTCAAGTTGGCAACGCACGTAAATTTCTAACCATCAAGATATCCATCTAATGGTTGCATTCCAATATTACAAAAAAAAAATCATATTTTTCTAAATTGACTTACAAAACAATTCCTTTTACATCTAAATTGCTCTCGTGTTTCTAATTCTGTACAAAATAAGAATATTTCAAATGCTTGCATTATTACGAACTTAGTTTTAAGAAAGCTTATTTCACAAGACACAGTTAACAGTGCAAGTTGTATTTAAATACCCAGAAGACCAGAAGATAAGCTAAATGAAGCTAGGTAAATGGGTATTTTTAGCTAAAGCTGCAGTTCAAAGCGGATTTTATCAAGGCCTTGCGTAAATAACGTATTCCCTGAAGGAAAACTCAGTGAGCGATAAAGCTAGGGATACTCTCGCCGTTTTTTTAATAGCAATGATAATTTACCCTTTTCCCCTTGCTCGACAAAGGTATTTTTAAATATCCATTTGGTTGTGCTCTGTTGGCATCCTTTACATTACTAAAGAAGAGCGAATATGTTAATGTGAAAATCCGAAATTTGTTAAATTTTTGTCATTTTACCTTACGGCAAAAACCCAGCATTTTGAGCGCCTCTATGAGCATTACTATTAAAGTCGTTTGGAAGAAATAGAAAAGAAAATTTTTGTTTAACAACCTTGGAGACAAAGATTCATCGATAATGATAGCCAATAAAGTTATAGTAGTAAAAGCTTTTTTGTGATGTTGGAAGGCAAACAAGCAGACGGATTTCCTGATGGTAAGAAACTCACGCCGCCTAGAGACACCAAATGTGGTTATGGTGCGTTACCAACCTGAGGCCAGGATGTAAGGCCTCAAACAAAAGTAAGTTTACCGGCTACCTTATCCTCCAAACCGGAACACGTCATGACGTTATGGCGGCAGGAATAGGTAAGGCAGTGGTACCAATCCGGGTGAGTTGCTGAGAAACTCTACCACCTAGTAGGATGTCACGGTGTTAGTGACGGTAAGTCTATGCTCACCTTTTACGAGCTGCCTGCAAGGAAGGCAGATGGTCTATACTGCGAAGAAGATCGGACCATCACGGGGAAAAATTTATATGTCAACAATTTATTTAGTTGAAAAAGCAGTTACAAACTTGTAATATTTTACTTTAAAAACCACAAAGTAGAACTAAACGTAACAATAAAGTTATAGCATTAAAAATTACAACACTGCAAAAAGGAAGTCATTTTCAAAACCAGATCTCTGGAAACATTTTGTGAAAAAATTTGATCAACTTTAAACTTTATGAAAAGCTTATTTTTGAAAGAACTTTTCACTGAAGTTATTTTCTGTCGGCGCATTGTTGCGCCTGTACTTTGGTAAGCAAGGAAGCAATTTGCGAGTCTCTTTGAACTTTCATAGTGAATATTTCAAAAAGGGGAATAAGCGTTCCAGTATGATGAAATTTGATATGCTTCATTTTTCCCTATATTTCACATACTTACATAGCTTCACGCTAAGTCCATGACATACAGTTGAGAGTGTCGAGTGCCAAACATCAAGATCGTTGCAGACCAGTCTGGCTTTCATCACATTGATTACCTCTTTCATACAAGCACGTTGGTTTAGGAGACTTGACGCCAGAGCGATTTGAAAGTGGAATGTCAACCTAGGTCTTACTGGGTACACATTCGTATTATATCTGCTTTGCTATTCTTTCATCTGCCATTCCTTTCACATAACCGGATCCAGAAGGAAGTATTCCCGTTTGAGCAACTTTTTTTGAGCACGCATGTCTTTTTTCATTTTGACAACAACGTTTTCTATTAATTCTACTTTTTCTCAGATCTTACTGTTATGAGCGTTGTGAGCCAACGTGACAACACAAATTTTTCGTAGCGTTTTCATTTCGACCGCGTTTATCCCAAAATTCCTTCTTTAAAAAACACTAAGCAGCGCATTATTATTATTATTATTTTCTGTATTGTATAATATAAACACTATAATATAGAACAAAATATTACAAAAAATTTACAAATGGCGGTCTTATCGCTCAAAGAAATCTGTACCAGACAACCAGGCTACCAACCAAACAAGCGCATAAGAGAGAAGAGAGAACAACCGCTTTGAATTTAATTTGTTGTATTACAGTATCGTTACAATTAAAAAAAAATTGAACATTGCACTTACAAAAAGTAAAATAATATTATTTTGTAATACTATACACTTTTTATCGTTTTTGTATTATGATATTGTAATCAAGCAATGCTGATGTTAAGAAACAACCGTCGCCTCTAGATACCATCAATGTTACTAAAGCGTTGCTATTTTATCGCTAGATTTTTTTAAGATAGTGGAAGGCAAATATGTAGACGGATTTCCCGATGATGATAAATACACGCCGCATAGATACACCAAAATGTGGTAATAGTGCCTTGCTAATCTGATGCCGGGATGTGAAGCCTCCAGCTAAAGTAAGTTGACTTACTACCTTAGCCTCCGAACTAAAAACGACTGCGGCTGACGCTGACGTTATGGCGGCTGGAATAGTTAAGGCGGTCGCTACGAAACTGTACCATTTAGTCAAAAGTCACGGTATTAGTGAATCATTTACTCGTGTCATATACATTAAGTAAGTCAAATGTTTCAGTAAATCTTAGAATCTGTTCTTGCAGATTTTAAAAACGGAAGAATGCTTTTACCATCAAACCAACTACTCAAAAGCAAAACAGTTTACATTGACTTTTTTTACCATTGAAAGAATAAACGATTAAAATTTCAACGTTGTTGGAACAGGTTTTATTTTAACTAGTGGTCGCCCGTTGGTCGAAATTCGCCCATAATTAATTTTAATATCTTGTTAATAAGAACGCTATATTTATTTCTCAAGACCAGCTACTTTGTTTTCAAACTTTTTAGTACGCCATCTGTGATCTTTTATCGTTATCATCAATATATTTGTTTGTGTGTGTCCAATGCATGGTAGTGTGAGTAATATTTTATTTATTGATTTAATGTACTTTATAACCATTATTATTGAAAAGTACTAGCGTTCTGCACTTTTCCTACACATAAACTATAAGTGTGCCAAATTGTATGTTCCTGTGTACGCGCAATTTTCGTAAAAAGGGGTCCAAAGTTTTGGCATCACGTGTTGATTAATAGATTATCATACACTTTGTGTTCAAATTCACTAGATACTTCTCTGTCCTCCAGTTTGGTATGCGACAAAAGCAAGCAGTGATGTTATGGCAGTAGATATGATAGTCAACGCTTACAATAACCTAAATTACAAGATTATCATCAGTGGGTCACGGGGATGTCACATGCTGATGTCAGAGTGTCAGCGTCATAATATGTTATCTTTAGTTTTTTTTTACAATATGCCTAAAATAAAATCGTAATATGGACATTGCAGTATACCAGAAAAGATAGTAGGGAAAAGTGACCGAGACACGTGTGATATTCTCATTAAAAATATAGTGACACCTTAAGACAGTATTTCTTAAAAAAACATTTTATACTAATGTTATGCTAACCTCGTGTTTGTGTAAGCCTGAGGTTTCGGGTTTGATTATGGAATCGGGCGACACAAAATGTATTTTTCTATTTCCTAATAAAAACAATGATGCCAAGGAATTGGAATTTGTGGAATTAAGTTCCTTTGGCAAACCGTGGTTGTCCAGATTATTTTTCTGCTTACTTCTTAGAGAATACAGGCTTGAAGTACTTTTTTTTTAATAACCTTAGGTAATACAAAGCAATTCATGGTATATGTGTGGAAGACGATAATTTGTCACTTAAATCTCCCTATGTACACTGGTGATATAGGTTATTCAAATGTTTTGGGCCTTTGAATTTTACTGTTCGATTCATATTTTTTAAATGAAGACACACTTGTACTATTTTACGTTTCACTTATAATTTATTATTTTTATAAATAGCATATCAATTTCGCTTATAACAGCATCATCAGGGCTAAAACTTAAACTACTTGAGTAGTTAAACCGCTTTCGCTTATAGCAGCGTCATCGGGACCAAAACCTAAACTTCTAGAGTAGTTAAACCGGTTTCGCTTATAGCAGCGTCATCGGGACCAAAACTTAAACTACTTGAGTAGTTAAACCGGTTTCGCTTATAGCAGCGTCATCGGGACCAAAACTTAAACTACTCGAGTAGTTAAACCGGTTTCGCTTATAGCAGCGTCATCGGGACCAAAACTTAAACTACTTGAGTAGTTAAACCGGTTTCGCTTATAACAGCACCATCAGGACCAAAATCTTAAACTACTTGAATTGCTCAACTACTACCGTCTTATTAATAAATGTAGTGTAGGGTAAGTGTAAGATTAAGTTGATATTATAGTCTGTATTACGTTGTAATAAGGACTATAATACCAGGGTAAACCTTGGAGTACTTTACTCCGCGTTTATTAATAAGGCAGCTAGAGTACATTGTTTAAATTTTAGCCCTGATGATGATAAATCATAAGTGATACGTAAAATAGTACAAGTGTTTCTTCGTTTAAAAAACAATTTGGAAGTCTTACTAAGCGCCGACAATGGCAAATATCAAATATTACTGATTGATTATGATATTGAACTAATTAATTATGTTACGGTTAATACACTAATACTTCTGTGAAATTTTTGATTTTTTCTGTTTTTATTTAAATAACGCATCTGTAATAATGTCAATGGCTTTTTAATTCAAACATAATCTAGTTATTTTTGATCAAAGCTTGCGGTACACCAGTGCTTCAATTACATAAAAACCAAAGTGAAACATTCTTTATAAGCACTGACAAAATTGAATATCGTAGCGTTGGCGTAGCTCTATCGTAGCACCGTCGTAGCAATGTCGTAGTTCCGTTTAACTTGCTTGTTTTTCATCATATCCCTTGCATTGTAAAGCTAGTAGTTCTTATATATAAGACAATGTATCAAGAAACTAGTTTTAACAACAGGATATTCCAATATTTAGTAATTAGAGTACAAAAAGTTAAAATATACTGGCTTTTGTCCACGACTTCTTCTTCTTGTTATTTACCTTTCTTCTTTATGACTTTATTTTCAATATTATGAAGGCACTTCTATCTTTGAAATTGATAAACTTTCCTATATAATCTGTATATTTCACCACTTTTGGAAAATATTTTTTCAATTCAGTCGGTTCAATCGATAAGAAATTAAATAATTCGCCACAAGTAAGGTAAGATTTTTTATAAAATTACATAAATTCACCTAAAAGCTTTAAAATTTGGGCATACGAAATATCAGCATTTCAAAACTTTTCAGCAGATAATAAAAAAAGAAATTTTCGCCTCGTCTATATTTATATGTGTTACTTTTAAACCTTAATCTAGATCACATTGCCGTTTCCTTTTATTTAACAGCTGATACTCCTCCATTGGTCCCACCAAAACTTGACCCAGATCTAGTGAGAGCTTTTTGAAGTAGTTAATTAAGTTTTTTTGAAACCTTATTCCCGAAGAGGTAATTTGCTGAGAGTACTTACTTGGTTCCATAATTAATGGCGGCAAACTTGCCGACACCTGGCCAGTTAAAAGATCCCAGACAATATTATTTATATAACCACATAGAGAAGCTCATTTAAAGTTGCCAACCCGGAAATCGAAACCGAGACCTGATTTAGTCTCTCGTTTTAAGATTTAAACTTAACAGCGCGTATTTCATTGATTCTATTGATGATTTTTTTTTGTATTAATAAATAAATAATAATAATTAAATATCCCTGGACAAGTTACACAAATTGAATCTAACCCCAAAGTAAGCAAATTGTATGCTTGTATTAAGGGTGTCAGTCTATGATTCTAATACATATAAATACTTAAATAGATACCAGAACAATTTTAATAAATACGGACATCTAAATGCTTATCACGTAAATGCCAGCCCCCGTCGGGAGTCGAACCCGAGCCTCGTGATAAGTTGGTGTAGTTAGGCGTGCACGTTAACAAACGAGACGGTCGTCGTATACAATCTTAATATCTAAAAGTGAAATTTAAAAATATTTTAAGAGACAAATAATACGAGTATTGTCACTTTTAATGTCTTTAGCCTACGCGTATATCTTACAATCAAGAAATCAACATGCTTGTTAACCTTCCAGTATCATAAAAACGCCTACGTCTAGCGCCTACTAACTACGTGCATTTTCCCGTTTCGACTAATATTAACGGAAAATGTGGGTGGATGTATGTTCAATCGGCAACCATTTGCAAGATACTTAACCCAACTATATGCAATCGATGTTTTTCACTGCCATATTAGCGAGCCATCCATTAGGACCTACGTTGTAAAGCTGATTATAGACTAGCGCATTCAATTATATTCAATGACGAAAATTTAATATGAGTCAAACGCTTCATTTTACTACAAACAAGAGACTCATTTCTGTACCACGTAAGGAACTGGGTGTAAAGATATCTATGTATGTAAATCAATAAAAAAGATTTTGTAATATTATTTCAAACTAAGTAATTTAATAGCATCAAAACTGCAAAAAATCGACTTCGATTTCAATAAGTAATAAACTGACAGAAATTAAAATGTAAATTAAATTGAGTGTAACTAAATTCAAAATAAATAATGCAAAATAAATTGAATTTACTTCAATTCATTAGTCATTCTGCCGCATCATAAAATAAGTAAATGCCCGTCAAAAACAATATAATAACCATGAAATTTTATATTACTACTGGAGGTTAACCCTTTAAGAAAGACCTGATGTCATTTCCAAATACGGCTTATTCACTCTAATGTACTTACCTCTCTTTTTAAAAGTCTTGTAGTATCAACTATTACCTAAAATCATATAATTACGTAGATAGATAAAAATTTGGTATAAAAAAAGGAATTTTTAAAATCGATTCAGAAGTGAGGGAGAAATCGATTAACATACTTTAAAAAATATAACAGCCAAACATCAACACTTTATGTTCAACTCCTTTTTTCAAAGTCGATTAAATATTTAAAAACACTTGTATTTTATTAGGCTAGTCAATATCCATGCACTTTGAAAATAGCACTTGTACTTTTCAATAAGGCGTTGGACTTCTACTAAATTAACTTGCAAATTCTATGGTCAATATTTTAAGTCGTTTGTTGTTGTCACAATGTAGGCTAATGGCTTTTCTGAAGGGCAAGTGTCGGTTTTTTTGTGAATAACACTTTACCATGAACTAAATAGTAGTAGGAACGACTTTTCTGGATTAGTAAAAATGTTTTATTAGTCAGGGAAGTAAATAAACTAAACTTTACAACCAAGCCATATACCAATACATGCCACTACAATTACTTATATTTCTGGCTTACGTATTTCGTTTTAATGTAGTTGTACCTTATACTAATCTGTAGCCTAATTTTTATCTCGTTTAATCAATGCACAAGTATGTATACGTCAAATATAAATTCTGTAGGTGTATGCATTTACTATGACAAGGAAATTTGTTTTTATTTCTTGCATCTAGTGCAGACATTTAAGCGATTTTTTTTATTTATTTATCTACACGTTAAAGTAATTTCTAATGAAGCTGGGGTTTTCGAGAACTGATGTATATTTAGCAACATATTTGTATTTTATTTATGATATTGGAAGCCAAACAAGCAAACGGATTTCATGGTGGAAAGAAATTCACGCCGCCTAGAAATACCAAAGTTGGTGCTGATGCGTTGCCAACCTGAGGCCGGGATTTTAGGCCTCGAGCAAAAGTAAGTTTACATGCTACCTTACCCTCCAAACCGGAACACGTCATGACGTTATGGCGGCAGGAATAGTTAAGGCGGTGCTACCAATCTGGGTGAGTCGCTGCGAAACTCTACCACCTAGTAATTGTATGATCGATATTTAAACTTTTAAAAACATATAAACCCCATTAAGGCTTTTATTTGCGATAATTGTATAATATGACTTTACGAATGATGGGTTGTATATTGGTTTTAACTATATTTGTACGGAATTTGTTTTTTTATGTTATTAAAAAATCAGATCTGTCAAGACTGAAGGAGGCCTGAAAATCAGTGTTAAATCAACATGTTTTAACAATATATACTGAGTGTTTCTCCCATTAGCAACACAGCGCTGCACACTGCATTTATAATATTTCTATATAATATGTTTAATTGTTGTTCCTTGCATAGTATTTTTATCTACATTTTGTTTCATTGTAACGTGTGTAGTGAATGTGTGTCAGTAAATGTTTTCTTTCTTTCTTTATAAATTTATTAAAAATCAGTGTATAAATAGCGACGTAAATACCATTTCTGGATGATTATCAACTCACACATCGTCAATAATGCGATATTATTTGGTGACAGTAATGTTGCTGTAATGAATTTTGACATTTGAGTTTTATGCAAGTGTGGGTACTCAGCTTTAGGGTGTCAGACGGACGCGCAGTTTTTACGTGGTCTACCTATCTCGATAAATCTTTGAAAGTGCCTCGTTAGTTAGTACTGGTCAATTTAGATTTCAAGTTGAAAATATTCATGTAAGGTTCTAATGGAGTAGAGAAATACTATTTTCGAATTATTGATCTCCTCTGTGGCTTAGTGGTCTGGTGTTGACGTTGTTTGCATGAGATCTAGACTTAAATTTTTGTAATAAGTTTTTCCACCTATTACAACGTCGAATTATTTTTACTTTGTAGTATTTGTAGCTACCTTGTTGTAAGCCTGCTTATATTTTCGAAGATAAGGACTAGAAGATAGTGATTAATAAATCTTGCGATTGGTTAGACACTTTTGAGTTTTAAATGAATGTGAGAACACAGATTCAGGAGATCGGACGTACGAACAACTTTGTTGTCTCATTTGGTGTTACATTTGCAATTACAGTTACACTGCTTATGCGGAATTAGCAAAATAAAGGCTTATTTTACATCTGTTATAATGGATTTCTGCAAAGTAACGCCTGATTCAATAAAATTGTTTTCTGTCTTATCCTATATGTAGTGCGTGTAGTATTTAATTTGTTTTCTATTGTAATGTTTCTTGGGGTATCGCGTTCGATTCCCAGGTCAGACAACAAAAAAAAATAGATATTGAATATTTCCAATTTTTGAATAAAATTGACGTTGCTCGGGATTGAATATGAGCCCGGTTATTTTGGGGTTCAGTGTCTTCGGCTACTTATTGGGAAATATGGGCGTGAATATACTTTTTTTTCTTGATTAAATTGTGTGCTTTAACTTCAGTTTGCTTTTTCTTTCCACTATACGAATTAAATAAATAAAACCTAGCTCAAGCACAGCAAACAATAGCGATATTAAACAGGATAATTCGTTAATACATTACACCTTGTTGTGTTTTCGTTACATAATTTTGGAAATTGCATCATTAGCTAAATTATAAATTAATATGTACGAATCCGTGTACCGCGTTGTGTTCCCGAGGGACGCCTAAAATATTATTTATGTTTTATATTCAAAGTTACTTATTTTTCCCTGAAGATACGAGAAAGCTTTTTTATGTTAAGGTTCATTGTTTAAGTTCAGTTTAATCTGAGTTTTATTGTAATAAAGTTGTTATTGTTATAGACTGGCAAGATCGAGGTCAGGGTATTTTTTCACCGACTACAAAAATGGTCAATCAATTCTCAATTCAACTGTAATAATATATATAATAACTCAATTTTCTATATGTATGTTTGTTACCCGACTCCTCGGCAAACAATAAACTGATTTCGATATTTTTTTCAGAATGATAGATCATTATTACGAGGTATTAGTTTTATTATAATTCGACTAAAGAATGTTAATAAAACTTATCTTGGATCATCTCGGAATAATTTACTATCATAAAAAAGTGAAATAGTTGGAGTCGGTGGTAATCATGTTCATGTATAATAAATAAATAATAAATAAATATCCCTGGACAAGTCACACAAATTGAATCTAACCCCAATGTAAGCAAATTATATGGGTGTTCGTCACCGATTCTAATACAGAGAAATACTTAAATAGATACCAGAATATATTTAATAAACACCCAGACCCGGAAACACAGACATCTAAATGTTTATCACACAAATGGCTGCCCCCGTTGGGAATCGAACCCGAGCCTCGATGTAGTTAGGCGTGCACGCTAGCCACTCGACCAACGAGGCCGTCAATGTATGTTACAGTATCTTTGATTGAAAATTATTTGATGAAGGGTTACTTGTTTTGTTACCTTAAAAGTCGAGTCGCATTTTTGATGTACCGGTCTAGTGTTAGACTTGACTCCATGAGGTCCTAAATTCGAACCTCAGATTCAAGTAAAATAAACAACGTTTCCCGGGACTGGATATGTGCAGATACAGATACTTTCCTTTTATTTCAAATGTATTGATAAGGGGTTACTTGAAATAAAAGGTATTTACTGGGTGATCTATTACTTTAAAAGTTAGGGAAACCCTTGTATAAGTTACTATAAGCCCCTAAGAAACCAGACATTAATTTATATTTTATTTATGTGTATGTATGGAGCAATATATCAGAAATAATCTGACAACAAAATATTTGTTCAGAAAATAGAACTTGAAGTCGGGCTGCTATATATGTCGTTATGTAGTCCAATATGTTTATTTTGACATCGTACAATGTAGTTATATGAGATTGACCGGAAGCAACCTTTTTTTAGATAGTTCCTTTTTATATTATACAAGGGCATATGAATATGAGCAGGCTGATTTAATCACGGAAAAAATACATGTTGTCTATATACACTAAAGACGTTAACGATGCGTTGTCAAACTGAGGCAGATATCTTGCTTACATTCGTTTATCCGACAACTCACCCTTTTAAAGGGAAACATGACTTTTGCTGTAGCATCATGAAAATATAAGGCTGTCGTTTTAAAATTTAGGTATCTCACTGCAAGTATCTGCCTCTAGTTTCTGCAATCTACGCGTGTATCAAGAAATTCATCAGCCTACTTTCCTTCCAGTCCAATAAAATAATTCATGTGATAATTCCTAAAACTGGTTATATGTTAGTAGCAAATTTTAAATAGACTCTAAAAAAGAGGAGGTTCTCCAACTGAATGTTCTTTTGTTTAAGTTTTGATGGTTCTGTTTTGAAAGACATTTGTAATTTCAAGGTAGTCTTCAAGTAGTAGTTATGCTTAGCAATAAGTACATTTTCCTATAATCAGACGAGATCATCGTCGATGATAATATTGAAGAATGTGTTTTTATTAATTATTCACTTTAGTATGATTATTATAACATTTATGTGGGACAACCTCGAAACCACGAATTATCTTTTTAAAGTAGAATCATGAAAATTTGTTTGTAATCGGGTAATAAACGTACAAAAACAATAACAAAATTTAAGAAATATAATTAAAAATAAGAATAACATTTAGTGTTATTGGGTAAATGCCCGGTTAGCGATAGGCTTGCCATCTATCAAATTGTGAGATTTCCGAAATTATGTTACTTAAGCATGAATTTTCCTGTTTAATATTTGCTACGGTTTGCTGTGATTGTGTTAGGTTTTGTTTATTTAATTCGTGTATTAAAAAGCAAAAGCAAATTGAAGTTAGAGTACACAATCTAGACTAGAAAAAATAGAATCTTCACCCCCATATCCCCCAACAGGTAGCCAAAGACACTGAGTCCCAATAAAAACCGGGCTCATATCCAATCCCAAACAACGTCAATTTTATTCAAAAATGGGAAATATTCAATTTCTATTTTTTTTCTTGTCTGACCTGGGAATCGAACGCGAAACCTCAAGAAAGATTAGAATAGAAAACAAATTAAACACTGCACACACTAGGTACATATGGGATAAGACAGAAAACAATAACAGCTCTCCTGATGAGACAATTTAGGCATTTTGACACCATAGATCTTGGTGCGTCGCCACATTGTTTTTGGGATAGCTAACTTTAGCCCGTTACGTAGAAAAAACAAACTACCTGATAGAGAGCTCACAAGAGGCTAGCGCAGGTTAAAATGTATGTCATTTCAATAAGAGCAATGGAGGGAACAACTGGTGGTTGCTCGGTTAAGTTTACCTTACCTATTCCTGTCGCCATAATCACTCTGTCATGTATGCTTGCGCAATGAAATGAGATGAAAATAACTGAAAGCCAGCTACCAAACCCTATTAATAGGAACTCAAGTATGCCAGAAACTATCATAATGAAAGTAAGTATAGCTAAGAAAGTGGATCCCAACCTGGACAAGTTGCTGCAAAAGCATTCTGCCACAAGTAAAACTATCAGAGGTTACAATGCTACTTTGTTAAATTGAGATAATGGACACACCAAGCCTAATTTGTAATTTTTCCTACCCTCTTATAATTTTAGCACAAAAGATTAGCTCTTGTGATTCTTACCAGAATATAACAGTGGCAACATATAATTCTAGATAATAGTAGTAGTATTAGAAATGGAAATATCAATCCGAGTTAGTTGAAACAGAAATCTACCACCTAAGCACAGTCGCGATGTTAATGATAAAAAATATCACTCGCCTTTCGCATGCTACTTAGTGGTAAAGCAATAGTATATACTATCACACACCAAAACTTAAGTCAGGTTGAAAATACATTATCCTAACAATATGTAGGATTTTTTCAAAAATTCCTGTTTTAATTTGCTTTTCGATAAATAAATAGAAAATATGAATTAAATAAGTATTTCCCCTTATTATTACAGGCCCTATTTGCAAAATAGACAATCTACCTTCCTGATAAGTAGTTCGGTAGAGGTGGGGGAGAAAATCTCGGGTAGTGGACTACTGGTAGATATTGCTGCTACAACTTGCCCATGTAGCGATGAACTACCTCATTAATTCTAAGAGTCATATCGACAACGTTATTTTCCGAACCCGAAGGTACTAATAGCTGGTAGACTTGACCAATATACCTAACACCTCAGCCACAAGACAACAACGCATCTACAAAATCGATTGCACATACAGGCCACGTTTGTCTCTTGACATTAGAAGAGCCGAATACTTATTGACTATCTGACGCCTTCAAAAATATAGTATGGTGCTATCAACTTATCTGTTCTATGTTTAAATCGCCTATTTGGTCTAGCGGTCCGGCGACGGACTGGACTTCTTGAGGTCCCGAGTTCGATCAACAGGTCGAGAAACAAAAAAAATTAGAAAATGTATATTTTTAGTTTTCTAATAAAAATAACGTTGCTCAGGATTGGATATGTGCCCGGTAGGCGATAGACTTTCCACATAACACACTGGTCGAAAGGCTAACCGACTGCTAGCAAGGCGAGTACACGCCTAACTACGCTGACCAACCGTGAAGCTCGGGTTCGATTCCCGATAGGGCAGGCATTTGTGTGATAAACATTTAGATGTCTGCATTTCCGGCTCTGGGTGTTTATTAAATTTGTCCTTGTATCTATTTAAGTATTTCTATGTACAAGCATATAATTTGCCTACTTTGAGGTTAGATTCAATTTGTGTAACTTGTCTAGAAATAGAATACCTCTGGTAAATAATATGGCGTAAAGATACTTTACTGTAACTTATCAATTCAGTAGTCAAAATCGGAACAAAATTTTCGTGTTACGGCATATTTCTCTCAGTTGTATTTTTTGTATAATATGACTTTACGAATGACGGGTTGTATTTGTTTTTTTTTTATGATATTGAAAAAAAACTGATATCTGTCAAGACTGAAGGGGGGGGACCAGAAAATCAGTGTTAAAGCATTATGATTTGACAATACATTCTGAGTGTTTTTCCCATTAGGAACACAGAGCTGCATACTGCGTTTATAATATTTTTGTATTTGTTTAATTGTTTTTCCTTGCATAGTATTGTTTTCATCTACGCAATTTTTTTCATTGTAATGTGTGTAGTGAATGTGTGTTAATAAATATTTTTTTACTTTCTTTCTTTCAATTATCAAGTAATAATTCTCAATAATAAATATTTAACGTCACACTAGCGTCGCCGTTAACTAAATAAATAAGTTGGTCACACTTTACACCAATATAATTTGTCAAGAACAATGAACTGAACAGTGACGTACAAGTTGTATAGAAACAGCAATCTTCGCCAACATTGTGACATTGCGGTCACTAGCGACAGAAACACAGCCACATGTGCAGTCTTAAGTTGGCAGTTGGCATGTCTTGTACAATTTATAGTGAATTTGAATGCAAAGTAACATACATTGTCTGGTGTTTACTTTACAAGTTGTAGAATATGTGAATTCACTTCTATATGTACATTTGTCTAGTCTCTTGAATCAATAATACTACATTTTTGTGACTTTCGTGTCTGTTTTTTCGATATTTTTGACTATGTGAATTAACTTAAAGGGATTGAATTATACTGTATCATTTCCAACCTTATGCCCTGCCCCCAAATAAAAAAGAACGTAATAACGTGTAAGAAAGATAAACAAACACACTTTCGCATTTATAATGTTGATATTGATGTTCTACGAGTACGCCTTAGTTACAATTTATGTTCTCCATGTTAGTCTGGCCTCTTTTTGGAAGTAGACTATCTGCTTTCCTGCTAGATAGCTTGGAAAATGCGAGCGTGGGTTACTCACACCGTGACATTTGCCTAGGAGGTAGAGTTAAGCAGCGACTCGAGCGGATTTGTACAACCGCCTTACCTATTACTGCAGCCATAAAGTCATTGCTTACCGTTGACGTGTTCCGGTTTGGAAGATAAGGTAGCCGGTACATTTACTTTTGCTGGAGGCCTAACATCCCGGCCTCAAGTTGGCAACGCACGTAAATTTCTTACCATCAAGATATCCATCTGATGGTTGCATTCCAATATTACAAAAAAAATCATAATTTTTTAAATTGACTTACAAAACAATTCCTTTTACATCTAATTTGCTCTCGTGTTTCTAATTCTGGACAAAATAAGAACATTTCAAATGCTTGCATTATTACGAACTTAGTTTTAAGAAAGCTTATTCCACAAAACACAGTCAACAGTGCAAGTTGTATTTAAGTACCCAGAAGACCAGAAGATAAGCTAAATGAAGCTAGGTAAATGGGTATTTTTAGCTAAAGCTGCAGTTCAAAGCGGACTTTATCAAGGCCTTGCGTAAATAACGTATTCCCTGAAGGAAAACTCAGTGAGCGATAAAGCTCGGGATACCTTCGCCGTTTTTTTAATAGCAATGATAATTTACCCTTTTCCCCTTGCTCGACAAAGGTATTTTTAAATATCCATTTGGTTGTGTTCTGTTGGCATCCTTTACATTACTAAAGAAGAGCGAATATGTTAATGTAAAAATCCGAAATTTGTTAAATTTTTGTCATTTTACCTTACGGCAAAAACATAGCATTTTGAGCGCCTCTATGAGCATTACTATTAAAGTCGTATGGAAGAAAAATAAAATTAAATTTTAGTTTAACAACTTTGGAGACAAAGATTCATCGATAATGATAACCAATAAAATAATAGTAGTAAAAGCTTTTTTGTGATATTGGAAGGCAAACAAGCAGACGGATATTCTGATGATAAGAAATTCACGCTGCCTAGAGACACCAAAGGTGGTATTGTTGCGTTTCCAACCTGAGTCTGGGATATTAGGCTTCGAGCAAAAGTAAGTTTAGCGGCTACCTTATCCTCCCAACCCGAATACGTCAACGGCAAGCACTGACATTATGGCGGCATGAATAGATAAGGCGGTGGTAGCAATTCGGTTAAATCGCTGCGAAACTCTACCACATAGTAGGATGTCACGCTGTTAGTGACGGTAAGTCTATGCTCGCCTTTTACGAGCTGCCTGCAAGGAAGGCAGATGGTCTATACTGCGAAGAAGATCGGACCATCCAGGGGAAAATTTATATGTAAATAATTTATTTAGTTGAAAAAGCATTAACAAACTTATAATATTTTACTTTAAAAACCACAAAGTAGAACTAAACGCAACAATAAAGTTATAGCATTAAAAATTACAACACTGCAAAAAGGAAGTCATTTTCAAAACCAGATCTCTGGAAACATTTTCTGAAAAAATTTGATCAACTTTAAACTTTATGAAAAGCTTATTTTTGAAATAACTTTTCACTGAAGTTATTTTCTGTCGGCGCATTGTTGCGCCTGTACTTTGGTAAGCAAGAAAGCAATTTGCGAGTCTCTTTGAACTTTCATAGTGAATATTTCAAAAAGGGGAATAAGCGTTCCAGTATGATGAAATTTGATATGCTTCATTTTTCCCTATATTTGTCTTTAATTTATTAAAATTGAGATATTTATTGTAATTGGAATTCCAAAACATACGTTTTATTGACTTTTATACATATGTTTGATGTTAAATAAATAAAATATGTACATAAGGCTTAAACTACATGAGTAAAAAAATGAAAGAAAATGCGTTAACATGTAAGCTATGTAAGTACATAGCTTCACGCTAAGTCCATGACGTACAGTTGATAGTGTCGAGTGCCAAACATCAAGATCGTTGCAGACCAGTCTGGCTTTCATCACATTGATTAACCCTTTCATACAAGCACGTTGGTTTAGGAGACTTGACGCCAGAGAGATTTGAAAGTGTGTCAACCTAGGTCTTACGGGATACACATTCGTATTATATCTGCTTTGCTATCCTTTCATCTGCCATTCCTTCCACATAACCGGACCCAGAAGGAAGTGTTCCCGTTTGAGCAACTATTTTTTGAGCACGCATGTCTTTTCTCATTTTGACAACAACGTTTTCTATTAATCCTACGTTTTCTCAGATCTTACTCTTATGAGCGCTGTGAGCCAACGTGACAACACAAATTTTTCGTAGCGTTTTCATTTCGACCGCGTTTATCCCAAAATCCCTTCTTTAAAAAACTTAAGCAGCGCATTATTATTATTATTATTATTATTTATTTTCACTATCTCTTATTTCCTACGTTTATACATTTCACATAAAAAAAATTAAAAATATAAACATAAAAAACAGGTTACCAAAAACGGTGGTCTTATAACTAAACCGTCAGTGGTCAAGGCGACAGAGTGAGGAATCTCCGCACAATGCGTGCCATCCCCAAAATTGCTGCCTTCTGAATTCGGCCCTTAACCCAGGGTTGTAGTACGAGTCTCTTAAGATGTTGGTCGAGACTCTTCGCTATTAGACCATTTACTGATACGACTATCGGGACAATTATTGTTGAGTCAACATCCCGAATGTCAGTAACTTCGTGAGCTAAGTTTATGTATTTTGTCAACTTTTCCTTTTCAGCTTTCACGAGGTTAATGTCACACAGAACAGTGATATCAACAAGAAAAGCCCGGCGCTTCAACTGATCTACCAGCACGATATCAGGTTTATTGGCGACAATAGTCCTGTCCGTGATGATAGATCGGTCCCAGTAGAGCTTCGCATGGCTATTCTCAAAAACTGGCTCCGGTGTATACTTGTAATAAGGCAATTCAAAACCTACAAGTCCATATCGAAGAGCAAGCTGCTGGTGGATAATCTTGGCTACTTGGCTATGTCTGTGCAAGTACTCGCCGTTGGCAAGATGAGAACAACCGGAAATAATATGCCTAATAGACTCACCAGGACGATGGCACGCTCGACATATGTCAACTGTGCCATCCCTTATGATGTATTTCCGCTAGTTATTTATTGACAACTTCGTCTGCAATTAAACAAGCAAAACCTTCGGTTTCACCAAGAAGATCACCGAATCGTAACCAAGACACGGACGCTAGTGTATCGACATCAGGTCCATAAAGAACCTGATAAAAT
>NJDC01010440.1:97049-151770 GCA_002245475.1 Calephelis virginiensis | reverse complement strand
AATTTTAAAGAATCCTCAGTAGCTCAATTGGTTAGAGCATTCGTCGGCTTGAGACGAAAGGTTACAGGGTCAAATCCTGGCTGGGGCGAATTTTTTTCTGTTTTTAAAATTTATAGAAATACATAGTCTAGCCCTGATGATGCTTTTATAAGCGAAACGGGTAGGCTATAAAATAATAAATTATAAGTGACACGTACAACAGTGCAAGTGTTTCCAAATTTAAAAATATGAATATTTCTAAGTTTTTCTATTTTCTATTTCTATTTCTAAACGCTTACGATGGAAAATATCAAATATTACTAATTGATTATGATATTGAACTATTAATTATGTTACAGTTAATACACTAATAATTCTAAAAAAATCATGATTTTGACATTTTATTTTCAACGCATCTGAAATAATGTCAATGGCTTTTCAGTTCAAACATAATCTAGTGATTTTTGATCAAAGCTTTCAATACATCAATACTTCACTTACATAATAACCAAAGTGAAATGTTCTTTGTAAGTTCTGACAAAATTGAATATCGTAGCGTTGGCGTAGCTCTATCGTAGCACCATCGTAGCAATGGCGTAGTTCCGTTTAACTTGCTTGTTTCTCATCTCATCCTTTGCATTGTAAACCTAGTAGTTCTTATATATAAGACAATGTATTAAGAAACTAGTTTTAACAACAGCATATTGCAATATTTAGTAATTAGAATACCGAAAGTTAAAATATACTGACTTTCGCCAATTACTTCTTCTTGTTGTTATTTACCTTTCTTCTTTATGACCTTATTTTCAATGTAGGCACTTCTAACTATAAAAGTGATAAACTTTCATATATTTTTGGTAATATATAGACATTTTGTAATACTTACTCCAGTCGGTGCAATCGATAAGAAGTTAAATAATTCGCCTGTAGCTAAAATGGTTAAACATTTTTCAATGAGAGATAAAATGCGCAGGTTCAAATCCTTTCAGCGGCAACTTTTTTTTATAAAATTATAAAAACTCTCCTAGCAGCTTTAAAATATGGACGTACGACCATTGGTCCCACCAAAACTTGACCCAGATCTGGTGAGAGCTTTTTGAAGTAGTTTTTTTTTTGAAACTTTATTCCCGAAGAGGTAAGCAAAGTTTACAACTAGGGCATCAACCATTTGCCGAGAGTACTTACTTGGTTCTATAATGATAGGCGGTAAACCTGTTGATTCCTCGCCAGTTAAAAGATCCCAGACAATATTATTTATATATTACAACAAAGAGAAGCTCATTTAGAGTAGCGAACCCGGAAATCGATACCGAGACCTGTTACACTTAACAATGCGTATTTAATTAATGCTAGTGATTTTTTTTGTATTAATAAATAAATAATAATCATTAAATGTCCCTGGACAAGTTACACAAATTGAATCTAGAAGTAAGCAAATTGTATGCTTGTGTTATGGGTGTCAGTCTATGATTCTAATACATAAAAATACTTTAACAGATACCAGAATAATTTTTATAAAAAACTAGATTCAGAAATATAGACATCTAAATGAATATGACTCAAATGCCAGCCCCTGTCGGGAATCGAACCCGATTGTTTGACCTCGTGATTAGTTGGTGCTGTTAGGTTAGGCCTGAAAGTTAGCCACTCGACGAAATGAGACGGTCGTCGTATGCAATCTTAATATCTTAATATCTGCAAATTTAAGAACATTTAAATTTCATTATTTAAATTTTAAAATTAAAATTTCTAGGTGGAAGAGTTTTGCAGCGACTCACCCGGATTGGTGCCACCGTCTTAACCATTCCTGCCGCCATAACGTCATGACGTGTTACGGTTTGGAGGATAAGGTAGCCGGTAAACTTGCTTTTGCTCGAGGCCTAACATCCCGGTCCCAAGTTGGCCATCCCGGCCACCATCACTACCTTTGGTGCTTCTAAGCGGCGTGAACTTCTTTCCACCAGGAAATCCATCTGCCATTAAAATATTTTAAGAGACAAATAATACGAGTATTACCACTTTTAATGTCCTTAGCCGACGCGTAAATCAACATGCTTGTTAACCTTCCAGTATCATAAAAACGCCTACGTCTTCCCTTCTCGACTAATATTAACGGAAAATGTGGGTGGATGTATGTTCAATTGGCAACCATTTGCAAGATACTTAGCCCAACTGTATGCAATCGATGTTTTTCACTGCCATATTAGCGAACCATCCATTAGGACCTACGTTGTAAAGATGATTATAGACTAGCGCATTCAATTATATTCAATAATGAAAATTGAATATGAGTCAAACATTTTATTTAAGTACAAGCAAGAGACTGAAGATATTTTTATACGTATATAAATAAAAAGAGTTTGTGATATAATTTCAAACTAAATAATTTAATAGCAACAAAACTGTATAAAACTGACTTCGGTTTCAATAACTAGATAGACAGTATTTAACTAAATTCAAAATGAATAATGCATAATAAATTGAATTTACTTCATTTCATAAGCAATTCTGGCACGTCACATAATTAATATAACAACAATGACTTTTTTTATTACTACTGGAAGTTACAATCTTAACGAAGATTTGATGTTATTTCCAAGTACTGCTTATTCACTCTAATGTATTTAACAGCTAGCGTCACAAAGTCACGACCAAAAAAAATTTGTATTTTATTCGATTTACCTAAGATCTCATTAATAGATCCCAATTTCATTGCAATGGGACTACCTCAAAAGTACGCTCTTGCAAATAAAAAATCATTTTTAAAATCAGTTCAAAAATAAGGAAAATATCGATTAACATATATAAAAAAATTAGAAGTCGAACATGTAACCTTCTCCTTTTTTCGAAGTCGATTTAATATTTTTTTTTGTGTACATACGGTTTCTTATAAGGCTAGTCAATATCCACACACTTTAAAAATAGCACTTGTACTTTTTGATAATTTTTCTGCAAAATAAACTTATTAATTCTATGGTCAATATTTTAAGTCATTTGTTGTTGTCCCAATATTGTTATCAGACTTCTTTAAACAATGTAGGCAAATGACTTTTCTGACGAGCTAATGTCGGTTTGTTTGTGAATACAACTATAACCACGAACTAAGAATTAGTGAAGGGACGATTGATCTGGATTAGTAAAACGGATTTACTAATCAGGGTACTAAATAAACTAAACTTCACATCTAAGCCAATCAAACAACACTACAACCAATTATATCTATGGATTAATTATATTTTTATAGCGATTTTGCCTTTCCTTTGCCATTGAAAAAATTAGTTATGCTACACATAACTAATTTTTTTATGTCAATTTATGCACAAGTATATACAAAACGTCAAGTATAAGTTGATTAAGTGCTTTTTATGATAAAGAAATTCGTTTTTTTCCTTGTATCAAATGCTGCAAACATTTGAGTGAAAATAGTTGTAAATTTAGTTAAAAAAAAAACAACCAGAACACAGCTATGTTAATATCATTTCAAGCTCATCGTGATGACATCGTCAACAATGCGATACTATTTGGTTATGATCACGTTGTAGTTCATTTTGACATTTGATTTTTATGCAAGTGTGAGTACTCAGCTTTAGGTGTTCAGACGGACACGCAGTTTTTACATGGTCTACCTATCTCTATAAATCTTTGAAAGTAAGTGCCTCGTTAGTTAGTACTGGTCAATTTAGATTTCAAGTTGAAAATATTCATGTAAGGTTGTAATGGAGTAGAAAATTACTATTTTCGAGTTATTGATCTCCTCTATGGCCTTGTGATCTCGTGTTGACGTTGTCTGCATGAGGTCTAGACTTCAATATTTGTGATAAGTTTTGCCACCTATTACAACGTCGAACTAACTTTACTTTTTAGTATTTGTAGCTACCTTGTAAGCCTACTTATATTTTCGAATATACAGACAGTGAAAGATAGAGATAGTGATTGATAAATCTTGCGATTAGTTAGACAATTTTGAGTTTTATATGAATGTGAGTACTCAAATTCAGGAGATCAGACGTACGAACAACTTTGATAGTGATTTACTATTGATTAATTTAGATTTGTCATTTAATCTGTGTAACGTTTAATTCTTTTACAAATATTGTTTAATCTATTTGCGTTCACGTGACATGGGTAGTTTAGTATAAATTTAATTTTTGACTATACAAGGCAAAAGTGCTATTTGGTATATATAGCACAAGACCAAGCACTTCTTGTTAATCCAGGTACCCTTGGTAAAGCATTAATTTGCAACCATACCTAGCAGTTTATGAGTTAAATGTGTCATCACCAACAAGAAAATTATCGATATAAAGCTAAGCATCATTGTAGCCGGGTAAAAATCCACTACCGTACCAATTTTTCCCCGCGTTGGTCCCGGCTCCTTTGTGGAATAGACCATCTGCCTTCTTTGCCAGGCAGCTCGTAAAAGGCGAGTATAGGCTCACCGTAACACCATGACATCTGACTAGGTGGTAGAGTTTAGCAGCGACTCGCCCGGATCGGTACCACCGCCTTACCTATTCCTGCCGCCATAACGTCAGGACGTTTTCCGGTTCGGAGGTTAACCGGTAGCCGGTACCCGGTAAACTTGCTTTTGCTCGAGGCCTAACATCCCGGCCCCAGGTTGACAACGCAACATTACCATCTTTGGTGTCTCTAGGCGGCGTGAATTTCTTAACATTTGGAAATCCGTCTGCTTGTTTGCCTTCCAATATCAATAAAAAAGTACCTGCTATCCTAAAAACAGTGTGAACACTGTTGCCTTCTATTTCATAGGAAGGACAACCAATAAATTTTCATGTTATACGTAACTCGGACACATCTAAAACATTTGTAAAGCTCACGATTTTCTTGTACCATCAGAAAATGCATGTGACCCTATGACCTTGACGTTTTGTCCTTTGGCTGCGGAACTCCAAAAACGACGTACTTATTTCAAATTGACAACGCAACTGTGATACTAAAGGTATTGCGGACGTCATTAGGCGGTAGTCAATTTCCATCAGTTGACCCACTTGTCCGTTTACTTGCTCTTCTATAAAAAAGTGCAATAATCATACTAATACGGAATCAGAACAGATCACAGAACAGGGCTAAACTTTGCTAAATTTATGACAAAACTGTATTTTATTCGGTCATCTATACTAAAGATAAGAAAGTTAATAGAGCAGGTAAGACTAGAGTTCGAAACTCTTAGATGTATGGGTTCTAGCACCAGGAGTTTGACGTAACTTAGTAAATGTTATCTAAAATGAAAATCGGAGAGATCTAGCTAGTTATCTAACATTAGATACTGCTTCAGGCTGTTTTAAACTAGGTACTAATTCTGTTTCAGTGTAGTTATGGACTTTCTGTCTAAATGTGAAGTTCCTTAATAGAGTTTATAAGAGTATTCACATATTAGTGCCAGTAACTTGCACATGAAGTTTTAACATTCCCGCCAATTTACTCAAATACATACAACTTACAATTTAAACGCAGCAAAACTTCATCACGGTATGTTCATCGGTAGATAATCGGAGAGGTAGGCTGAGACACAACTAACACATGCACGATTAGCAGAATGTACTTATTCCTACAATGCGATAAGGTGCCATTTCTACAGCCAATAATAATATAACAATAAGCGTGCATGTCTAATCTCGGGAAACGTCGTTTTATTTAATTATTATTGTTTTGAATTATTGTAAAACACATTTTTATTTGCCCGACAAGGCATAGAACCCAGAACTTCATAAAAATAACCAAAAAAGTGTGCATAACATTAACTTTTATAACTTAAAACTGTGTGACAAACTTTAATCAAATTTACATGTGACCAACTTTGAATTACTTACTACCAACCTTTTATACAAAAAGCTAGCAGTCCGTCCCAGCTTCGTATATGTGGACAAACTTCTATTTTGTTTTGTTTGCTTATAATACATACATATGAATCTTTCTCTTAAATTGCTCTGTCAAAAACAGTAGAGTAGTTGTAAAGATCTTAGCGTACATAGGAAAAGACAGCGACTTTTTTTTTAGCTATGAAGTGATTATTGAAATCTATCGATAACTTTAACTTTTTTTTTATCGATAACATCAAAATCACCGCAACAATGTTTGTTAACAAAAACAAATAAAATTGCTCTCCTTCTTTTTTTAATTCGGTCAAAGAGGTTAATAATACAAGAAGCTTTTGCTTATTTAATTCAACAAGGAAATTCAATTGTTACATCAAGAAAAAAAATCTGATCACATATTTTATTTTTATAGTATATGATTAAATCTTCGTTTCGAAAATCTAATGAACAAAAAAATCTCAAGTAGAATGAGATCTAAATAAAACAGCTGGATTTAAATGTAATAATATGATTTAGTAATAATTTTTTTAAAAAATGTTTTGACAACGCCACTTTAAAAATATTTTAAATGCATAGTATCAAACATAACTTTGGAGTTTTCAAGTAGTCATTGAAAAAGTGAAATAATACGTACAACTTGTATTCAACCGTCTTGAAAAGTTAATTAAAAATTTACAGTATTTCGTCACACATTTCTGACACCGTCCTTATTTACTCCGAAAGTAATTTAATTGCTAAAGGAACTACTTACTTATGTATGCAAATTACAGTGGCACTAACGGGACGGGAGACGAAACACGGCTAATAGACACGCATGCTATGGCCCCTTTTACATATTTAATGTTGCGGAATATAGTTGCTTTGTGAGAACTTAAGTTATATATTAATTATTAATGGCATTAATGTTTTGAAAAACACCGAAGTAAGTTTCTGATAACAGTTATAATGTAGAACTTTTATAAACTTCATATAAATATACGTTTAGCTTAGTTAGCCTTACTTTAATAGACGACTTGGTATAAAAGAATCTAGTTTTATATTAAAATTTTCACTACGAATAAATAACATTATAGCTTAGCTTTATTATACATTTTTAGTCGCGTTTCTAAAATTTATGCCAGATTAAAATAAATAACTATGTCCATAAGGTAATTTAATGATAACCGCCTTTGTGGACTAGCGGTCCAGCGGGGCTATTCAGTATCTTTGCTATCTCCATTGTATTTCTGTTGGTCACGGAGATAGCAAATATAAAACACGTCATTTCACAGCTAATTGATCTACTCTTTACCCAGTGATCATCATTAAAAAGGTACGGAATAAGCCCCCATAAGGTGATGCACTTGACTTCATGAGGTCCCAAGTCCGATTCCCGGGTCGGGCAACAAAAAAAAATCGGGTTTTTTTTAATTTTCTAATAAAAAAGTTGCTCGGGATTGGATATGTGTCCGTTTGACGATATGCTTGCCACCTATCACATTGTGGGACTTAGAGTCTTCGTCTAGTCGTGAGTGCCTTGGTTTTGCCTCTTCGTACCTCTTCGATGATATAGGCGTAAAGATATTTTTTTAATAATAAAAAATGTTTTGGCACACATTTCCTTTACAAGTAATTTGAATTACTATAGGAACTTTTTACTTATGTAAGCATATTACAATGGCGCTAACGCATGTTATGGCCCCTTTTACATATTTTATGTTGGGGGAAATATTGTTTTGAAATAACTACAGTTATTCGGCGTCTTTATTTATTAATGGTTTTAATACGGTAGGAAACACTTTTCTGGTAATATTGTTAAGCGACTTTACTTTACTTTATTATCTGCGACACTTACAACATAAGGTATCATTATATTGTAAGAGTCGAAGATATGTTGAATAGTAGTTGTCAAAGTTTATTGTCAATCTAAAAGTTTGGTTTTTGGCTTATTTACCTTACTTTAATAACAAATAACTTTACTAGCCCAAAAAAGAAGTTCAGTAGTAGACAAGGCAAATAAGTGAACTAGTTTTGTGCTGGGAAAAAATTCGCTTTTCCTGTATACTTATATAAATTAGTCAGTAAATTTTATTGAATTGCCGACCTCGCACTACATAATTATGCTACATCAGTAAATAAGTTTGCCATAGCTAACATGATATACGCAAACACTGACGTTATAGTGGGGGTAAGACCAAGAAGATGGTACCAATCCAGGCAATTCGTTGTAAGATTTCTCTACAGATTCTGACAAACTTCGTTAGTGGGATCATAGTTCACCTTACTTAATTACTTGATTATTTCACTAGCGACGATGGTGTAATCACATCCCTACGCCATAAATATAGTTTATAAATAAGGTATCGTCTCTTTGGTCTAGCGGTAGCCCAAGACGCAAAAGAAAAAGTGTGTTTTCTCCCCTAAAAACAACAATATGTGCCCAGCTGGTGATGTTAATACCACCTATCACATTATGAGATTTAGTGTCTTCAACTAGTCGTGAGTGCCTTGCTTGTGCCTTTGTCCAGCGCAGCGGTGATATAGCCATTAATATACTTTTTGATAATCACGTGAAAAATAATAATAAATAAATAAATATAAATTATCTATTTCACATCACTAAAAGTTCAGTATGACCTAAATATGACTAGTTTCATCATTTTCTAATAGAGTTCTTAGGTAACAAACTAGGGGTTCTTAATCGTTACTGAAATCTAATTAAAATTAAGCAATATTATGACACACACTTTCATTGACAGTCATTTAATTTTTAGAGAAACTACGCATGTAAACAAAGTGGTAGTAACGGGGCGAGGGACGGAACAAGGCTAAAAAAGAGGTATATTAAGGCCCCTCTTACAAAAATGTGTTGCAAAACGAACTTATTTTGGCAAAACTTAATTTTAACGTTATACTTATATTTGTTATTTGGGTTAATGTGTGAAGGAAAAGACCATATCATTTAACATCTATTTATTTTCCTCTTTTAATGTGAACTTTGAAAATAACTAATGCATTTTTCAATCCTATTTCGAACTTCACCATGTGTTTATTGTAATGACCATTGTTATATATTGAAGTTTCCAATTTTTTGGAAACAAGTTACTTTTACTTATTTAATAAAAATAATTTATTTAAATGTTACAATTTCAAGTTATTAATAAAATTTTGTAATGACTTAAGTTTAAAATGTTTTGCAAACGTTGGGCTCGAATTGGTATCTGGGTATAGTCATGAAAAAACAAATATGTCAATGCTCGTATCTCAGTTAGAAATTGGTCACCCTATTTACCATATTACCAAATCACGGCTTTTTAAGATTTGTGTGACCTTCCTTGATCTTAATCTGAATAGGCCTGGTACAAACACAAACCGTCCTATTAATAAACACGGAGTAAAGTACTCCAAGGCTCAACCTGGTATTATAGTCTTTCTTACAATGTGATACAGACTGTTATATCAACAAATTTTTCTCTTGCGTTAGTCCATGTTTATTAACAAAACGGTATAAGTTCAGCTATTAAAATATAATACCTTTCTGATGATAAAAATAATATCTGCCTACCCGTAAGGGACTTGGCGTGAAGATATGTATGTATGTAAAATATCTTTCTTGTTTAATCCCGGATGCAAAGCACTAAATGAAATAAATACAACTGAATATATTGTATTTCTAAAACATTTCTGCATAGATTTGAATAACGACGCCGTGGGATCAGGACATTCACAGTATCTCATTATCATAGTATTACTGTTTGATATTTACTGTTTATAAGCTACAGCTGAATGGAAGCGATTAAGCTAAATTCAGTGTTATCAAATGTGACATTCATAAACCATATTGCTACGTACTTGAACGACTGGACAGATCTCTATAAATTATACTGATTAACCATCTGGATCACGTCAGCTGTGAAATGAAAAAAACCGCATCGAAATCCACCCGCTGAAAATGCCACAGACAGAAAGACACATACACACACACACACATACATACACCACACATAAACACAAATAGACACGTCAATTTTATAACACCCCTCGTTTTGCGTTGGGGTAGCAAAAAATTTTTAAAGAAGTAAAAACTTGATTGTAAACGTTAAGCATTTTTGATACTTTGGTACGAATAACTTTAGTACTGAATATAAAAGTAAAATCTATATGATGGTGGTAAAATACAATATGTGTGTACGAGAGAGTGCATGTGCGTATGTGCGTCTAAGTGTGAAAGTAGTAATAAAATTGGTGTCGGCTTTGCAGGTTCAGGGCTACTAAATTAGAATAAGGTTTACTCCGCAAACGCTAGCAAGCGGTATATAGATTAGAATCATTGCTACCACTTTACCTAACATTAATTATTAACACGATCGTCTTCTATTTTCTAAAGTAAACATTCGTAAATACGACAACCGCTAAACCTTTTAACATAAAAGCCTTAAAATCCTGGTCTACATTTAATGGACGGGGATCCACTACCATGGCTATTCCTGCCGCAGTAATGAAAGTGTGTGCTACTGTCATGTTCAGTGCCGAAAGATACGATACCATACTAAACCAGGCACAACTATCACAGCTATGAGTCACAGTTGTCTTATATCATCTGAAAATCCCTGTACTAATTCTTTTTTTTTATAATAGATATTGGAAGGCAAACAAGCAGACGGATTTCCTGATGTTAAGAAATTCACGCCGCCTAGAGACACCAAGGGTGGTAATTGCATTGCCAACCTGAGGCCGGGATGTTAGGCCTCGAGCAAAAGTAAGTTTACCGGCTACCTTACCCTCCAAACCGGAACACGTCATGACGTTATGGCGGCATAGTTCGCTGTTTTATCGAATAAACAGGGTAAACCATTATGCGATTGCTCTTAGATTTTTTAAGATAATGAAAGGATAGACAGCTGATTTCTTGATATTAAGAACGTCGCCTTAACACTAATATTGTAAAAGTCTAAAGTAAGTTAAAACGTCAACATCACTACGCGTCTGTTATTCGCCATCATCAATTAAATGATTAATTAGCAACCTGACAAATTCCTAGAAATATTAGTCTGTACGTTGCATGGAAGCATGTTAAATTGAATTGGTACAGTAAAGCACCGTTATCAGAAATGGTTATCATGTATCAAAGGGTCATTGAATTGAAACCGTCTATGTAGATAATTCTGTGCGACGCATGCATATACCTCGGCCACAACCCACAGCCGTTTGACTTATTCGGTATCGCTATGACGACCATAATTTTGATAGTTTTGAAGACTTTACAAAGGACATTTTAAAAGCTGGATTTTGTGATAGTAAAAAAATCTTGTTCTACAAGTTTGACTGTCTAACAGAAATAGGACACTAGCAAGTATGAAAGCTATATTTTAAGCATAGAAAAACTGCAAAAAGCCGACTTTGAATGTAATGAAAATGTCATCTAAGTACACAAAAATTAGGTATACTTGTCGATTTTCCTGGGATTCCGTCATCATCCATCCTCACTTTATGGCAAAGCAATCACTTCGAAAGTTCATTTTTTTAATAAAATATGTTGTAAACAAAAAAAAAATTAAATAATTTGATTTAGATTTAAGTATGGATTTCCGCAAAGTAACGGCTTCTTCTATTAATGTTGTAAACAGTATACAAATACGAAGAAATATCATATATATGAAAAAGATGTATAGGAGTCGAAAGTATAACCTTTTATTTGTTTTAAAGTCTGCTGATGACAGTAATAATTTAAACGCAATAAAACTGCAAAAAACCGACTTCAAATTTGGAACATACGTGGTTTTCTCATGAATGCTAATGTAGACCTAGACAAAATTATAATAGGACTACCGCGGGAGTATAGGCTTTCAATTTAAAAAACAATTTTGAAAATTCGTAGACAATTACCGGAATAATCACGAAACATACATACAAAAAAAACGTACGGGTCGAATTGAGAACCTCCTCCTTTTTTCGTCACTTGAAAAGGACAAGATAGTGAAACCTATGTGGACAATGTTGCAGGACTACCACCAAGTTTGAATTATTAGCCCTAACTATATATACAACTCTTCGCAAAAATAAGGCATCCCTGCAATTTTGAATTGTACGTTGTATTTCAAGCATATCATTTATCAAAGGATCGGTAAATTACGATTACTCGGATACGCAGATAATTATTTGCAACATGTATTGAAACTATAGGCCGCAATAATCTAATTTATATTGCTACAACCACAATTTCGCTGAATATAATTTAATAATATTTCTCGTCATTGACCCTGTTAATTATTTTTATCACCATTTTAGAAAATACTGTGAATGCTATATACAGTTTCTTTAATCAGAATAGTCCTTAGGACGTTATATTAGGCAAAATCGATAGACCAATTCACTACCAAAAAAATAATGTTTATGGGACAGTATAAAAAAATATAAACAATGAAGTTTTCATCAAGTGCCAACATTGAAAACTGTAAATTTTATACTTAATTATAAACAGATTGAAATTAAGTTCAGTTTGACTTTTGCAATAATTCCCACTGCTTTACCTAGGTCGTTATTTTGTGCATATTATATCAATATCTATATCTATTCTACGTTGATGATATCAGCTTCGTACACTTAATGGAACTGGGTTAATTCACCTAGGTGAATTAAATACACCTTTACAATTTAGTAAATTTTAAACACCTGGGTGCATTAAAATAACCGCTTCGTACATTTTATTCGCCTAGATGAATTAAATACACTTTTAGTAAACATAAATCGCCTGTCTCGTTTTTCATAGTATATAAAAAGTATGTTAATAAATTCAAAGTTAACTTTATTCACCTAATCAAAAGAAAAGTAAAAATAAATCCCTTCTTACTCTTAAATTACCTAGGACGTAGTATATAAAAAGTTTATTTATTGCCAGCTTCACCATTGCTGATATGACTGATATACTTACTTACTTTGAGATTGTTTCCTTTCAAATGGGGTTCCAGTTTTAAAAATAATTTATCATAGACTTTAACCAAAACTCTAAACTACTTATAAAATAAATTTTCTTAACCTTTAATTTACTAAACTTTACAACGAATTCCTCGCATAGCAACCTAGATTCAAGGAAAAGGCTTAGGTACAGGTTGTCGTATTTTTGTGCTAATAGTGGTTTTGCTAGGTTATAATATATTAAGTTCTCCATCGATACGACAATACATGCACACTGTTAAAATTGAATTGGAAACACTGCGTCAGTCGGGTCTTCGCGGATCGCTTCGTGTACACGCACGTGCTCAAGCGACATGTGCCTGTCGCGGGCGCCTGTTTAACACAGTTTCAGGTCTAACATTTTCACGTTCATTTAATATTTCAACATCCTGCTTGATTTTCTTTCTTGTCATTTAGAAAAGACGCCAACTCCAATCGCTTTCCAAAACAACACCCATCTAACTATCAAGAAAATAAAAAATTCATATGCAAGGCCCAGTTAACCTTGCTTAATGGATGTATGACCGAAGGTCATTTTCTAGAAATTGTTCGCTAAAAGCGAGTTTATAAAAAATATTGGTACCCACCTGATTCACTTAAGTGAATTAACCTAGATGATTTAAGAGATGATTTTTACTTATTTTTTAATTAAGTGAATAAAGTTTACTTTAAATTAATTAACATACTTTTTGTATGTCATGAAAAGCGAGACAGGTGATTTATGTTTACTTAAAGTGTATTTAATTCATCTAGGTGAATTAAATGTACAAAGTGGTAATTTTAATGCACCAAGGTGCTTAAAGTTTACTTAAAGTGTATTTAATTCACCTTGATGAAATAACCCAGGTGCATTAAGTGTACGGAGCCCCTATATCTATTCTGCGATGACGAAATCACGAAAAAACAGCTATTTTATCATTCGATATGTATTAATTACAGTTTATGAAAATACTGTTATTTAATCACGCTTCAAAATCATCATAAGTCAGGTTTATAAAATAAATATAACATAATAAAATATATAGGTTTATAAAATATTAAAATAATAAGTATTGAAATAATAATTCGTTTATTTATTTTATGAGACAAGACAGTGAGCAACACTGTCTTCTCGATGGCAAAAGATAACAGTGGCCTAAAGACACCATAGATTTTGTAGAAGTGTCGCTATTTTTAGGCCTAGGTGTTGGCTAGGAGGTGGCTACCCTACCCTCCGGAATGGCGGCAGGAATAAAAGCGGTGAATCCCGATTCAGATGAGTTTCAGCATGTACTCTATCATCAGTAAGCCAGTAATATTACAATTGTCTTTAAAAACATTCAGTATCCAGGAAAAGTATTTCAGTTATCTCACAATATCAAAACTTGTAGTTACCTTAGCGATGTAAGCTTATGTGTCAAATGATATCCTATCCATGTAACCTCGTTACTAAATAGTAAACGGCATATTTACATAAGTCACAGGGATACAAAGACAATCGGAAAATAGCAACTGTTCTATGTATAGACTTATGTTATCTCATATTCAATTAACAGATACAATCAAGATATGTAACAGAGGTAGGTTTATGTATAGTGTCGTTACTTAAAATACATATACATAATGTGAATTTTCTTAACTTTTTTAATTTTAAGAGATATTAAATACAACTTTTTAGAAACTATCCTGTGTTAATCCAAGTCACCCTTTATATATGTGCCAAATTTCACAAATAAACAAACATACGAATTTTCGCATTTAAAATGTTAATCGCCTCTATAGTCTAGCGGTCCGGGTGTTGGACTTGACTGCTTGAGGTCCCGAGTTCGAATCCCAGGTCGGCCAACAAAAAGAAAATTGGATTTTTCCAATTTTTTAATAAAAAAAATGTTGGTCGGGATTGGAAATGTGCCCAGTTGGCGATAGGCTTGCCACCTATCACATTGTGGGACTTAATGTCTTCGGCTAGTCGTGGGTGCCCTGGTTGTGCCTCTGCCTACCTCGTCGGGGATATGGACGTGAAGATACTTTTTTTTTAATGTTAACAAGATTAGTAGCTATGTATGATTTCTGCCGTGGGGAGTCGGAGGACTCCCTCTTGCCAGCACTGCCTCGCACGCCAATCCAATGGCCGGAGTCGCTCCCCTTTCAGCGCTGTAGGAGGCCCGGTAACGACCGGGCCGTAGCAGCGGAGCGAGGTGGTGAATGCCAACGCGACCCCATCTCGCTCCTAGCCGGGCGGCACGAAGGACAAAGGTGTGGTTGTTAGTCGGTTCGAGTCCGGCATAACCCGCTGTTCTCCCTCGAGAGCAGCGGTTATGCCCCCGGCTTTTTCCACACTTGAAAAAAAAGGTATGTATAATTTATTTTTATTTTTTTGCCTCCATTAGTTTATGTTTAGTAAACCCAGATGTTTAGACCGACCAACTGCGAAGGTCGATTTCGATTTCCGACGAAGGCAGCCATCTGTGTGATGAGCAAGTAGGATTTCGTATTTCTAGGTCTTAGTGTTTATTCAATTTTTTTCCATTATCTCATTAAGTTTTTATTGAATATATTTGTATAATTGACTAACACCTAAATACAAGCACATAATTTACTTACTTTAGGGTTACATTCACTTCATGTAATACTAGCAGCCCGCCCATCTTTCGCACGGGTGTACAAAATTCTATGTTTATACGTATATTAATACGTATAAACTTTCTTCTTAAATAACTATATTTATCAAAAAATACGCATTGCAATCCGTTGCGTAGTTTTAAAGATCTAAACATACACAAGAACACATAATGGAACGCTTTCCACTGTGTGTTAACTTTTTTTAATATTATTTGATGCTGATTAATATTCGGATATTTATGTATTATTTAAAGCATCTTCATGCCCATATCCCCAAAGGTGTAGGCAAAGGCACAACCAGGACACCCACGAGTAGCCGAAGATACTAAGTCCCACAATGTGATAGGTGGCAAGCCTATCACCAACCGGGCACATTTCCAATCCCGAGCAACATTTTTTTTATGAGAATTGGAAAAACCCTATTTTCTTTTTGTTGCCCGACCCGGGACTCGAACCCGGGACCTGATGCAGTCACATGTGAGAATGCAGCATCGTACTGCTAGCTAGCTATTGTTAATGGTTAAGAGCAGCGGGGACTTCTTAAGTTCTATAAGCTAGCAATCGCTCGCATATCTATTTTAGAAATAAACAACACCAAAACAAAAACAAGTAATACTTATAAATCCTATCTAAAATGGAATAGCACCAAGCGCCGACACTGAGAAATATGAAAACTATTTTATTAACAGCCACTGAATATAAACCAGAGGCTAGCTCTTAATCTTAGTAGTTTACATACTAAATTTATAGTTCTGAAGACATCGAGTCACAGTGGAAGCTTTCCAGCAAATCTCAGATTTCGAGTGGTTTACTACACTTAAAACCCTTGTAGACCAAACGGCTTATTCGAATGGAGGAATTCTGCAGTAGCCTGTATCTGACACAAATCTGTTTGTGACGGTGCGGAACTTCAAATATATCAATTCCTACTTCAAATCTACACTTTCAGTTAATTCAATACTTGTAGACGATCAGAGCTTTAACGCTTTTGTACAATACTTCATAAAAAAAGTTGACTTATTTTTCATGAAGGTTCCGAAAAATGTTACGACATTTCACTTTAAGGGAGAAAAAGCATGGAAATTGCTTAAACTCCAAACTTAATTCACGGACTTCTTGTTTTTAATATAAATGCCAAAATCCTACTAATATTATAAATACGAAAGTTTCTATGTTTGTTTGTTACTTCTTCTTTTTTTCTTCCCCGTGTTGGTCTGGGCTCCTTTGCAGAATAGACCATCTGCCTTCCTGTGCTAGGCAGCTCGCAAAAGGCGAGCATAGGCTTACTGTCACTAACACCGTGACATCTGACTAGGTGGTAGAGTCTCGCAGCGACTCGCCCGGATTGGTACCACCGCCTTACCTATTCCTGCCGCTATAATGTCAGCGCTTGCCGTTGACGTGTTCCGGTTTGGAGGGTAAGGTAGTCGATAAAGTCATTTGTGCTCGAGGCCTAACATTCCGGCTTAAATTTGGCAACGCACCATTTCCACCTTTTGTGTCTCTTGACGGCGTGAATTTCTTACCATCAGGAAATCCATCTGCTTGTTTGCCTTCCAATACCATAAAAAAATAAAAAAAATCTACTGATTTCATAAAAAAAAATCACATGGAGGCTAATTTGGATTAACACATAGGATAGTTTTTATCCCGAAAAAATATTCCTGTGGGACCATCAACCACGTGAGCTTGGCTGCAGGAAACAGCTTGTATCTGCATATATAAAATACAATAATACGTATAAATGTATATATGTATATATACAAAGTTGATTGATGGATGTATCAAAACACAGCGCCCTTTACCCATAGACACACCTTCGGGCTAAAAACTTAAAATTTCGTATACTTATTTCTTTTATGACGTACGCATTTACTAAGTAAGGATAAAAACTATCCTATGTGTTAACCCCAGTTACTCTCTATGTATGTACTAAATGTCACAATCAAACATACGAATTTATTATTTATAATGTTTGTTTAGAAAATGATATTGAGACATTTCATAAAAAACTAATTACTATAGGTATAAGTTTTGTGTCTGTTGGATTCATGGTGGATTTGGTCAATGTCATTTCGGTTGACTAAGGTACGTTTTTTAACAATTTTAAAACTTCAACCCCAAAAGGGTAAAAAAAGCTAAAAGTGTCTATTGCGTTTTCATATCAAAAAGGGTGAACTGATTTGAACATTTTAAAAATAAATTTGGAGAACGACGTAGGCTATTTTTTGTCGTAAAATCTCAAACCATTTTTTTTCTGATAATATTGCGAACATACGGCTCTCCTGATGGTCAGATAGCCGTGCCCTATAGATACCATAGATAATGTACGTACTGTCTTCTGAACGAGATGTTAGGCCGGTAGTGCAAGTTGCCGACTACTGTACCTTGACCGGACCAGAACTGGAACATGATGTTATCATAATATGGTGGCAGGAATATGTAAGGCGGTGGTACCAATCCGGATAAGTCGCTGCGAAACTCTACCACCTAGTCAGAAGTCACGGTGTTAGTGGTGTAAGCCTATGCTCGCCTTTTACGAGCTACCTGGCAAGAAGGCAGATGGTCTATTCTACAAAGGATCCCGGACGTGAAAATGTGTTTGTTTGTCACTATTTTACGTCGCAGTGGATGGTATATGGTATATGGTACATGGTGTATGGTGTATGGGAAATTTTATTTTGTGTGGATTTCGGAATATGGGGACTGATAAAGGATACTTTTATCCCAATATCTAAACGGGTTCCAGAGGAAGAGGTAAAAAAGAGTTCTAAGCAGAAGTAGCTGTGGGCAGCATCTTGCATTTTAGAAACGCAAGTAAAAGACCTAATATGTCAAAATTTTATTTATGCAGTTAGAACTTCGAGTTTTCTGCCAATTACTAGTTTGTTTAGTTTATAGTTTTATTTCTTTATAGACAAAGAAATATTAGGAACACTGATTAAAAAATACACTGATTAAATGTTATTTATATAGTCAAAGCTTTATCAGGTCGACAAAAGCTTCTATGAATCATTGATTTCACTTAAGCAAGCAACCCAGATAAGACAATTTAAGATTTCACGAAATTTACTAAAAATAAAATTGCCGTTTTGATACATTTTTTATCGTCTTCCGAAAACGGATAAGGGTGTCAATTCAACAAAACGATAACACCAAGAGCTTCTGTCAATGCCACTCTCAGTTGATCTCACTATTGCAAATGCGGCTATTGAAGCTGATGCACAACCAGGGCAACCTCAACAAGCCGAAAATAATACTTACTTACACAGGTAATTATTATTTGCTTACCAAGTTAATGTTTAAAGTTAAGTACGATGTCCATGATAGTTAAACACAACGTTAAAAATGTTTTTTTTTTATGTGACTAAGTGAAATAGTGTAAGTGTAGCTAATAAATTATAATAATATTAGCTATAGTTATATAAACAGTAAGAAACAAAGTTTCAATAAGCGCCAACGATTGAAAGTACTAGAACCAAGCCCTTCGCAATCATGTATCTACTGGTAATAATCAAACCTTTTAGTAAACAAGTTTAATTCAGAGAATACTGTATTGGGAGAAATAAATTCTTTAGATCATGTTTTGCAGAAAAAAAACATACTAAGCTGGAGCACTAAAGCCTTTTTGAAAGCCATATAATGTAGCCTCATGCTTTCAAAACATTTTAATCAAAATGTTATTCAAGAAATGAAACGTATAAAAAAATCAAAATTACTCTTTACGAATATTTTTGTAAGCAAATGTTAAATATTCGTTAAGGTAAAGGTTACTTTTATTAATAAAAAGTATCTTCACGCCCACATCACCGAAGAGATGGGCAGAGGCACAACAGGGCACCCACGACTAGCCGAGACACTAAGTCCCACAATGTGCAAACCTATTCGGGCACATATCCAATCCCGAGCAACTTATTTTTTTTTATTATAAAATTTTAAAACCCAAATTTTCTTTTCGTTGCCCAACTTCTATTAATACTTTGTTACTTATTACTATTTTGTTTTATCATTCGAGTTACTTCCACAGAAAAATGTCATAGTTCATAGCTAACAAATAAAAAAAAGTGTCTTCACGCCCATATCCCCGAAGAAGTAGGCAGAGGCACAACTAGGGCACCCACGACTAGCCGAAGATACTAAGTCCCACAATGTGATAGGTTTTTTTCACATTTCCAATCCCGACCAAGATTTTTTTTAATAGAAAATTGGAAAAATCCAATTTTCTTTTTGTTGGCCGACCCGGGATTCGAACCCGGGACCTCGTGCAGTCAAGTCCAACACCCGGACCGCTAGACCACAGAGGCGATAGAAGCTAACAATTTTTTTTTTAACTCGCAGCTACAACAGCTAGTGTCAAAATAAATGGTTATACAGGTTGTTTGAAATAGAAAGTGATTCATTTTAAATTCCGCAATGTTACAAACAGATTTGTATCAAACACAGGATGCTGCAATATTCCTAAATTCGGATAAGTTGTTTGGTCTAGAAAGGTTTTTAGTGTAACTACTCGAAAATAAAGATTTATCTGTTATCTTTCACTGCAATAAGATGTGTTTATAGCGGTAATTTGTTTAGGCAAAATAGTTTAGAACTAGTGTCCTGTGCATGATACATAGTCGGTACTACTTTTTAGCCAAGTTCAATAAAACGAAGATAATAAGCAATAAGTTTCTTACTATGGGCTATGGCAGTGACACGTCTAGGATGCCGCAACGCAAAGCGAGATTTTAGCGGCACGGCACCGCAAAGCGGTTATGTTCTTTGGCCCTTAGAGAGATGTAAGTATTAAAATGTAAATTAAGCTATATTTTACTTAAACGTAGTCCGATTTTGTTAATTCTTTTTGGTGTTGTAGTATGTGCTTTACAGATTGTCTCATATTTTTTCCCAAGCGGCGCGGCACCGCAACACCGTTATGTTCGTTGGCCCTTAGAGAGATGTAAATATTAAAATGTAAATTAAGCTATATTTTACTTAAGCGTAGTCCGAATTTGTTAATTCTTTTTTGTGTTGTAGTATATTATTTGCAGATTGTCTCATACTTTTCCCAAGTCATAAGTTTTGTAGTTTAGAAATTACACACATATCAGGACTATATAAAAGTAATAACATAATTTAAAATGGAATTGTAGAGAAACATTCGAACGTACAGGATTTTAAACATTACCCACATATGTACATATCTGCCCTCATGCTGAGTAAGCAGAGAGTATCAAGAGTTAAGTAAACGAACTTCACCGAATCGGCTAGTGTAAAATATGAGCATATGATAACATATAGATAACATTTTGTTGAGTAAATAAATTATATACCCATTCGCTATCCAAACATTCGCAATTCCAAATAAATATTAAACAAAACCTAACACAAGCAGAACAAACCATAGCAATATTAAACAGGAAAATTCGGTAATACATTACACCCTGTTGTGTATTCGTGCTTAAGTTACATAATTTCGGAAATTGTATCATTAGCTAAATTAGACTTAAATATGTACGAATCCGTGTACCGATTTGTGTTCCCGTGGGACGCCTAAAATATTATTTATGTTTTATATTCAAAGTTACTTATTTTTCCCTGAAGATACGAGAAAGCTTTTTTATGTTAAGGTTCATTGTTTAAGTTCAGTTTAATCTGAGTTTAAGTTTAAAAATGTTGGTTATTATGATAGTATATTCGACATCGAGGCCAAAGTTTTTTTGGAATTGAGATTTCACATAATGTTTTTACTTTAGATATGTAACAACAAAATCGCCTCTGTGGTCTAGCGATCCGGGTGTTGGACTTGACTGCATGAGGTCCCAGGTTCGAATCCCGGGTCGACCAACAAAAAGAAAATTGGATTTTTCCAATTTTCTAATAAAAAAAAATGTTGGTCGGGATTGGAAATGTGCCCGGTTGGCGATAGGCTTGCCACCTATCACATTGTGGGACTTAGTATCTTCGGCTAGTCGTGGGTGCCTTGGTTGTACCTCTGCCTACCTCTTCGGGGATATGGGCGTGAAGATACTTACTTACAACAAAATACATTTATTTTTCTATAAATTTTAAAGAAAGAAAAAATTTCACCTCAGACAGGATTTGAACCTGTAACCTTTCGTCTCAAGCCAACGAATGCTCTAACCAATTGAGCTACTGAGGATTCAAGTCCCGTGGCGAAATTTTTAATTCCTTTCTAACCCGTTAACGCGGGTAGTTATGTCCTATAGATACACAATTCTGAGTACCCACCAAATGAGTTCATCATTACAGATGAAATTCACATTTTAGAATGGCCATATCTTTCGTTTCTCGCAACGTATTTTTATTACATTTATTTTGTTATTACAAATCAAAGGATATCAATCAAAACAATAAAAAAATTCAAAATTAATTTTAATAAGTATTTTAATAAATAAGCAACAAACACATTACACTCATGGATCTAATCACAAAATGAAATGAGTGATTATGAGTTACTCAACCATACCAATGCATACAAATACTGAAATAGGTACTAGTATAAATTTAATTTATATAAAATCCTTAAATTGATTTTTTTCAATGAACCAAACAAAACGTTCATGCAGAACAGCTACGCACCATCTGTATCATGTCATATAAAGAAAACGCATCGAAATCGGACCAGCAAATCAAATTTGAAATAATTTATGATGCAATGAACAGATACACACAGAGAGGGAGGGGGCTTATAAAACCTTTCGTTTTCCGTCAGGGTTTAACAACAAAACCTTTTCCCAGAAATACATTTAGATTATTATTCCTCGTACTGGTCCGGGCTCCTTTGCATATATAATAGACCATCTGCCTTCCTGCCAAAAAAAAGCGCCTGCCTGTAAAAAGCGGCAAAGGTAAGCCTTTGTCGCTTTGCCGTCACTATCACCGTGACATCCTACTAGTTGGTAGAGTTGCGCAGCGACTTGCCCGGATTTGTACTACCTATTCTTTCCATCATATCATCCAATGCTTGCCGCTTGCTTGCTCCTAGAAATACATTTAAATTGAAATATTTTAATAGAAAATTTGATTTTTAACATGAAAACAAACAAGGGTATTGTTTCACTAATAATTATATTTCGCCGTACTTTGATTCTTGCTTACTCCGTACCTATATCCTTAACAGTAATTAACAACAAGAGCAAATTATTTCGCGGAATCTCTCCTTTTTCCCAACCCACTTCATCTACCCGCTTCAGGAATCGCTGTTATAAAATATTCCTTGACGTTATAAATATGGATTTTTTTTATTCAAAGGGATATGAAAACCTTATCATTTTTTAGTGTAGCAGTAAAAATTTGAAAGTTTTAAATTCTAAAGGCCACTTGCACGTTCCCGAGTTACATTTGATATTGAGATAAACTGTCAAATATAAGTGATTTAACCTTGTTTAGACGCTAACTCAGTGTTAAATACTTAACCCAGGAACGTGCAAGTGGCCCTTAAGTATTGCACTGGCCTACAGAAACAAATTTTGGATTGGAGCCACTCTGTTCGCATCTGAAGTCGGTAAAGTAGGTAGTATGAATTACTTTGTTGCTACTAGATGTCAGTTGACAGCTCTACGTTATCTACAATTCTGATCTTAATTTTTTTCTGGTTTTATTTAAAATTAGACCGTATTACAATTACTTTTATGATATCATTGTATAAATTAATTATGGCAAGTACGTCGAGATGTCGTTTGTTAAAGAAATTGATATATTTTGTTACATATGCTGTGAGAATATAACGAAAGATTAACGAAAACCAATTAATGTTACGGTGATTCGCTTATATTCTGCATACTTTGATATTGAAATTGATTTATTAAACAAGAGCTGGTATGAAAAAAGTGACTAGATTTCTCGTATCAGCTAATATTAGGTAATATTATACCCAAAATCAGATATACGAGGGTGGATCCAAAAGTTCTAAGCCTGACCAAGAAAATGAAAGAAAAGTGGGTCTAAATTTATTTTTATTTTTCGACATAGTCTCCGTCTAGCTCAACACACTTCTTCCACCTGACCTGCAACTTGTTTATCCCCTCGAAAAAAAAATATTCCGGAAGGTCGGCGAAATAGTCTTTTATTGCGACTATCATCTCATCTTGGGTCGAAAATTTCGAGCCACCCAAGTGTTTTTTTAAATTTGGAAATAAATGATAATCCAAGGGGGCTAAATCCGGCGAATAAGGTGGGTGGGGCAGCAATTCGTAGCCACAATCATGGATTACAGACATTGTTTCAACCGAAGTGTGAACACGTGCATTATCTTGATGAAACAAAACTTTCTTACGCAACATTCCTGGCCTTTTTTCTTTTATTTCTTCCCGGAGTCTTCGTAAAAGTTTACAATAATAACTAGAATTTATAGTTTGACCTTTCGGTAAATAATCTACAAAAATAATGCCCTTCGCATCCTAAAAAACAGAAGCCGTGACTTTGTTAGTCGACAAAACGACATTAGCCTTTTTTTGGTGTAGGAGAGTCTGATCTTTTCCACTGTTTGGATTGTTGCTTTGATTCAGAAGTATAGTGGTGAACCCAGCTTTCATCCATGGTATCAAATCTAGACAAAAAGTCCTCGGGATCAGTCTCAAAAAGTTCCAAACAGTCTCGCGAAATTGTGTATCAAACTCGTTTTTGTTCAGCTGAAAGCAACATCGGGACCCAGCGAGCAGAAACTTTATGGAACCCCAACTCTTCCGTTATTATATGTTGCACCCGGCCATAACTAATGTTTATTATCTCAGCTATCTTACCAATGATCAAACGTCGGTCACTCAGTACGAGATCACAAATTTTATCGATGTTTTCTTTCGTGGTAGAGGATGTTGGCCTTCCACTCCTAGGATCATCTTTAATGCTCTCACGACCGCGCTTAAACTCAGCTACCCACTTTTTGACACTGGAATACGATGGAGCAGACTCCCCCAAAGTGCTCACCATATCTTAATGGATGTCTTTTGGTGATAGGCCTTTTTTATTGAGGTACTTAATGACTGCACGGTGTTCAATTTTCTCCATTATTGAAAATTGCGTCAGATTGCTTCAAACAAATAATCACAGAAAATTTATATTGTGCAGTGTCGGAAAGAAACTGCACACAATAAATCAATATGACACATACTAACAAATGACGGTAGATTTTAAAAAGATGTCATAGCTCCATATAGGTTAGGCCACGAACTTTTGGATCCACCCTCGTAAAATATAAGGCACTAAAATGAGTGTAGGCCAGTGTAATTGGTATCGCATAATTTAAGTAGTAGTAATATCTTGATGCTCATATAACCTAAGATGTAGAGGCTCAAGCAGGGCCACCTACGACTAGGCAAAGACTAGAAAAATGGAAACTGAAATTTTCATTCTCCTGCCCGACCCGGCAGGAGAATGAAAGTGCTAAATGTCACGATCCAGACAGGTCTGGATCGTGACATTTAGCACTCGATATTCTCTTTCTACCGCGTTTTACTGGTTGAACGCGAAAATAAGCATGTAAGTAAAAAAAATAGGTCGATTGCTATTGTCATCATATAAGTTGCTCCTTTTTTTTAAAGTTGTTTTAAATTGTTTGTTTTCTAGCTTATTCTTTCTTAAAATATTAAATGATTGCATATGATAGTTTTTAAAACAACTGCTTATCCTGTGGTTTGTACAATCCTATAAAGATTGGCCGAAGCGATAAGTCCTAAAGGTAGCTCTCATTTAAGTTTCGGTCACTTTTATTTATAAAAGCGGTTAGTTTAGATTCTAGCGTCGCCATTGCAAGTAATAAGAGTTACACGAGATTTATATTTAATGCAGCTATATGAATGAATGAATAAATAAATGAATAGTTATGTATTCGAGTGACAAAAACCCAGAAAAGTTGCTAATAGTGGTTAGTAATCAAATTAATAGGCGTAGGTAAAATTCCTAATGCTCAGAGTAAGTAGTTACAATATATTTACTTATCTATACTTATAAAATAACATGTTGAAATTACAGCCATGTGGTGAGTATGGTTGTTTTATTAAGTAGACACCCATTAACAGTGGATTTTTGGAAATTATATCCCTAAAAGGGTGAATTAGGGGTTAAAAGTTAAAATTGAAGACCGTCATTTATTTAAGTTAGAAGCATGAAACTTTATTTTTGGGCTACGTGTTAAAAAAAAGTAGATTCGTATTTAAGCGTTTCTAGAAGTTGTTAGGGGAGTGAAATAGGGTTTGAAAGTTTGTATGAAAGTCCTTATTAATGGGCTATAATCAGTAAATATATTAACTGCTACGCGAGCCAACCCGCGGGTACAGTTTTAAGATATTATCAATCATCCTTGAACCATTCCATCGGAAATTGTACAGCAACGGCTGATGTACATCCACTCAAGCATGCCAGCTACCAACCGAAGGACGCTGTTGGTTTCGGTCCGTACCTTGAGAACCAAAGACGCAAATCTTTTGCGTATTGTGGCGTAAAAATTGTCCAATCGTGCTCTTACCAAGCAACAGTTTAGCCCCAGCAATATATTGAACGCACTATAATACTGAACTCTTAAGACGTTGTAGCCTTTTTGAGTAATAATTACAACAACAATATTTTCTATTGGCACGGCATAAAGTAATCGTAACATTGCTTTCTTTTATTTGTTTTAATTAAACTATTAACAGTACTCGTTTTATTTTTAATTAAACTATATTGTTATTTTAATTAAAAAATAACAAAGTACGCAGTATGAAATTGGACGATAACATACTTTGTTTTTTTGTGGAGTCTAATTATAGGTCAATGACCGTAACAGAGAAATGTGATGGCAAAATTTCTCCCATACGTCGATAAAGTTTATCGAAGTTGCACTTAAAAATGTCAGTATTCATTTAAAGATATTTTTATCTACTAACTGATTTACTATTTTATGAAAGTCAAGCTAAAAACTTAACTTTCATAGAATAATATACAAAACAACTATCCTGCGGTTTGTTTAACATATCGTATAATCGTATGAAGGTGTACGGAAGCGATAAGTGTTAAAGGTAGCGCTTGTATTGTGCTTTTATTTGAAATAGCGGCTACGCTCGCCACTGCAAGAGTTAGTTCGAAATTACACGAGATTTTTAATTGGAGAGTTTACGAACTCTATAATATTATGTTGCAACAGCGAAAATGAATTTGTTTATTTCATGAAATGAAACTTATACATGTATACTGTATATCTTTCTAAAATATTATTATACATACATACATATCTTCAAGCCAAGTCCCTTACGGGGTAGGCAAAGAGTATCGAGTGCCAGATCCTAACAAACCTGTCCTAGCTTCCTTCACATACATTATCCTTTTCAGACAAACACGCCGGTTTCGGATACTCTTGATACCACCCCATTTTTATTATATTATATATATATATATATACATAATATTATTTTAATTGTGATTACATACAAAGTTTTTCAAATTTTTTTGCAGACACATAAATCAATCTTTAAATTGGAAATATTTAAAAAAACACTAGGATGGTTAAGTTCGTAAAATGTATTTTATTAATTCTTGTTTACTTCAGGAAATTTATTCAATAAACTTTAATTGATATTTGAGTCGTGTTCCATCAAAATCGGTCAAGTAGGACTTTAAAGAAGCAGTAAAATGCCCGGGAATGGATTCACCGTACCTATTCCTGTCGTCATAATGACTTTATCATGTTCCGGCCCGGATGGTACTCGTATGGACGGACTTGATAGGCCTAACATCCCAGCCACATAACAGCGACGCACCTATAACATCTATAGTATCTAGAGGTTACGAAACTCGTGCGCTTGTTCGCTGATCTCTTACATAAAAAATAGATCTCACCGGATGAGCTTGTCCTTGACAGCCTCGTCAAAATGAATATTTACATATATGTCATTTCATTTACGGGTCTGGGTGTCTATTGAATATACTTTGGTAATTATTTTAGTATTTCAATGTGTTAGAAACTTTGACTAACACCCATAACACAAGCATACAATTTATTTGATATTTTCCATCGTCGGCGCTTGGTTTTAGTTTTAGCCCTGATGATGCTGTATAAGCGAAACCGTTAGGCTATTTACCAAGTAATATATTATGTAAAACAGTACAAGTGTTTCTTTGTTTAAAAATTAGAAGCATACAATTTGCTTACTTTGGAGTCTGATTAAATTTGTTTAACTTGTGTGTTTTCAATTTGTCATTATTTACTTATTTATTTATTATTTATCCTGGTAATACTGAAACGTAAAACATGACGTGTTTTTTTTATAATGTTGTTATTTGAGATCATATCTTGAGAGCTAGAATTAATTCTACGTTTTAATTTTACTAGAAATATACATTATTACACATCTTATCAAAATTTTACATGTCAGATCTCAATTTATCTTATAAATCGATGATTGCCTCAGTGGTCTAGTGGTACGGTGTTTGGCATTGACTACATGAGGTCTCATCTTCGCTTCCCGGGTCCCTATCACCTAGTAATGTGCTGGAACTAGAATGCCTTCAGCTAAACTGCGATTGATATACCTCTGCTTACCTATTCATGGATATGGGCCCGGAGCAACTTTTATTAACATACTCCAAATATTGTTTTTTTAGTAAGAACACGAATGAAAGCGACCACTTTGGTTTAAAGGAAATCAACTATGGTGATACTCATCGTAGATACTAACATACTTATTACTAATATCTTGTTTTATACGACTTTTTTTATCGTAAATGGTAATTGAACCCGCAACCTCGGTCTCTTCATTACTGTAAATAAGATCACAAATATAGACGTTAGACTGCAAAAAGGAGGATCCTATCAACGCTGTGCTTTATCTATACTTATTATATAACATTTTGTGCTGACTGATTTATTATTGTCAAGCAAAAACTGCTTGATACAGCCATGAAATTTGGTGAGTATGATCGTTTTATTGAGTAAACATCTACTAAGGATGGAATTTCGGAAATTCTTCACCTAAAGGTGCTGATAGACTTGAGCATTCACTTGTAATGAGCATTTGTGCGAATGTTACATCACAAAAAAATAACGAGAACATTTTAGCGAGCATTCTATCCAGCGTTCTGGCGAGCATTCTAGCGAGCACTGTTCGAGCTTTCTGCCAAGCCAAACTTCGGTCGTCCGCTCTGAGACGTCCCTCCCTGCACCCCTGTTGCACTGCTCCTGTTTTTCACGTAATAAGAATTACCACTGAACATAAATGCAGCACATGGGACCGTCAAGTCTGACATCATCGAAAAGAATATTTTTTAACGAGCATCGACTAGAGTATTCACTAGAATGTTCATGAAAATAAATGTTCATAGCAATGTTTGGCTCTATGCTTTGCTTGGCTCGTTGTTCAGTTCGACAAATATAAAAACAGCGAATGCTCGATGTTCTGTTACAAGTAAATGATCAAGTCTATCAGCACCTTTAGGGGGTGAAAAGGGTTTGAAAATTTGAATGGAAGACCGTCGTTACGAAAGAAATACGAAAATTCTATTGGGCTACTTATCAAAGTGAGTAGATACATATTTAAGCGTTTCTGGAAATTCTACTCTTGTGGGGGTGAAATAAGGGTCGCAAGTTTCCTTGAAATTCCTCATCAATGACCTATAATTAGCAAATAATATATTAACTGCCACGCGAGCAAAGCCGCAGGTAACAGCTAGTTAAGTATAGTTTAAAAACCACTATTAAAATGTTAATAAATTGTGACAAGGTAATGAAAGATCTTGAGTCGAGTTTTGCGAATTTGCTCAGAAATCCCCTGGATATAGCCCAATCAATTAGGATAATTAAGTAAGAAATTAAAAAGTTTAATATGGAAATCTAAGTCGTTCTTTCTTCGCTGGTATTAATAAAACTTTATCTTTTTATCGGCCAGTTCTTGCTACGGGACATTAACAAAAATATTATTGAAGGAAAGAGAGGTAGAGAAAACTAAGGCAGAAGTGCATAAACTAGATAAAAAACAAAAGAAAGAGAAGACGAGAATAAGAATAGAGGTTTCACCAACATGGGAGATGGTGTTAAGAAAAAGAGAGTTAGAGATCTGCTACTTAACAATCATCCAAACTTTATAACACTTAAAGTAAAAATCAAAGTCACAGAAATAAAAAATCAAGGGTCCACCGAAAAAAAACTCTATCCATTCAGTTTTAAGGCAATAAAGAAGTCCAGTATGGAAATTAGAGCTGCCCTTTTTCTCTGAGGGTTTCTAATTGCTCATTTATTAACTGAATAAATAATGTTTTTTTTTTAATGATAATTGTTTTTTTTATGTTAAATAATAACGAACAATGAAGAACACCGTGACTGTAGACTCCTGGTGGAGACCTTAACCCAATTCTTGGGCTACTTAGCTATCTTGCATTTCCGGCACATTACACGATAATAGCGAACAATGACGCTGTGGCTATAGCAATAGGTGGTACTAATCCAGGCAAGCTGCAGCTACCTATAATAGAGAGGAATGATTTCACAGCCTAAATTGCTAACAACCAGTTGGTGATAGTTTCGTTAACTCTCGAAATTCTGTATCATATTTTATACTTTTTAGCACAGACTTTTTTCTGTTACTTATTACGTCTAATATTTTACATAGCGCTTTTTTACAGATACGAATTTGGAGTATCTAATGTATAAGCTGTTGCCCGCGGCGTTGCCCGCGTAGTTAATGTTCCCACAGGAACATTTTTTGATAAAAAACTATCCCATGTGTTAATCCAAGGTACCTTCTACGTGGGTGCCAAATTTCATGAATATCGGTTCAGCGGTGTTTGCGTGCTGGAGTAACAAACAAAAAAAACATATAAACTTTCACATTCATAGTATTAATAATAGGATGATTCGCAATTTACCTGATTACAGAACAAAATCTAAAAAAAGGGGAAAACCAAAACATTATATAAATTTAATTCTAACTTTTAAACACATCTATGTTAAAGTGAAAATATCTGTAACATTACAATAAACTCTTCTTTGCTTAAAATTCTAGCCACAAGGTTATTACAAGAAAAATGCAAATACAGAAAGTCTCAAAATCTAAAGTCCGTCGAAAAGAATCCCAAACAATTAAGTTCCAAGAAATTAAAGAGGTTGAATATGGTAATGTGAGCAGCCCTTTCCTCTGCGGGTCTCTAATCGGCCATTACTTAACTTTATAGAAATTGTTCGAATGTAAATTAGTTCATTCGCTCAGAACGTAACTTTCAAGTTTTAATTTGTTCTCAAATAATCGTTTGCTAAATATTTTTGAAGTTCATATTGGTAGAAAATAATTCCAACATCATAACCATGTCATCGAAATACAAAAAATCTTGTATAAATTTATATTCACAACTTGCACGAGGATGACAAATAATAACTAATAGATAAAAAAATTGTGCGTACTTGCTTATATATACGCGTAATTGCGCAATATGTCTTTCGTATAAGGGCGTTTAACTTTGTAAATCTTGTATAAATTTATATCCGCAACTTGAACGAGGATGACAAATAATAACTAATAGATAAAAATAATGTGCGTACTTGCTTATATATACGCGTAATTGCGCATATGCCTTTCGCATTAGGGCGTGGGTACCATTAGTAACATCCAACCAAATAAGTGTTGAACGTTAAATTAAAACAGTTTTTTTTATCTTTAGTTTCAAAGCTCTGATGATGCTGTAAAAAGTGAAACCGGTTGGCTAGAAAGTGTTAAATAAGGTATATTGTGAATAAGTACAAGTGTTAACTACAAAAAAAACGTTTGTAAAAAATCAATTTGTTGTTTATTGTTATTCAAATATAAAAACAACAAATAGCTCAGGATACAATGATTCAATACAATGGCCTGACCACACTAATATGCTATTGGGGTATATGGGAGGACTATGAAATTGGGATTTTCATGCTTTAGTGCGAACTAGGAAGTAAAGTTGTATTAGAGATTGAGTTGCTGCAACTGTCTTCAAGAAGAAAATTCTACTCTTGAATACCCATTTGCTAATTTGTATTCATTGCTAACTTAAATTCAGATTTTACATTTTTTATGTGATATGACTGTGAGGACAAGTTGTCTGATTGCGTCTCCATTTAAGTCCCAACAACAGACAAGAAAATTTTGTCTTTTTAATTTTCTATAATATTTACAGCCTATCGCCTCTGTGGTCTAGCGGTTCAGTTGTTGGACTTGACTGCATGAGGTCCCGGGTTCGAATCCCGGGTCGGGCAACAAAAAGAAAATTGGGTTTTACCAAAAAAATGTTGCTCGGGATAGGATATGTGCCCGGTTGGCGATAGGCTTGCCACCTATCACATTGTGGGACTTAGTATATTCGGCTAGTCGTGGGTGCCCTGGTTGTGCCTCTGCCTACCTCTTCGGGGATATGGGCGTGAAGATACTTTTTTTTTTTACAGCCTACAGTTTTTTTAGTTTTTTACAGCCTGTAATGAAGATAACGATATTGCTGTATCCTTTATCGCCACACACTTTTTAACGATGTTTTGTTCATTATGTTTTTTCCAATTATTTAATTTTAAAGTTGTTCTTTGCACAAATCATGTTAACTGATATATTTTTTTTATTCTAGAGGTGTATTTTCACCCACAGTCAAGCCCTTAGGCAGGGTCAAGGTGTGAGGACGGGGGTTATGCGATACTTGGTTACATTCTGGTAAAATAAAAGACGTGATGCGAGTTTTATGTGGTTTTACTAACCGACCAAAGTATGTGACACTTTATTAATATATGTTCATAGTTGCATACATATAACATAGATGGTTTAATTACAATAGTAACAGGTCACCTACACCAGAAAAGGAATAAGCTTACTGCTCACCAGATATTATTTTTTTATTTTTATGTTATTGGAAGGCAAACAAGCGGACGGATTTCTTGATGGTAAGAAATTTACGCCGCCTAGAGACACTAAAGATGAACATCTTTCATCAGGGAATCGGGACACGTCAACAGCAAGCACTGACGTTATGGTGGCAGTAATACGTAAAGCGGAGGTACAAAACCAGGCGAGTCGCTGCGAAACTCTATCACCTAGTCAGATGTCACGGTGCTAGTGACGGTAGGCCTAAGCTCGCCTTTTACGAGCTGCCTGGAAGGAAGTCAGATGGTCTATTCTGCAAAGAAGCCCGGAGCAACACAGGGAAAACCATCTCTTTCCTGTTATCAAAAATGTTATAGTTGCTTTGCTCTCCACTGGCCTAATTTATAAGTAATTTTAGTACGCAACTAGTTCGGATAGGGATCCACCACCTCACTTATTATTGGCACCATAATGACAGAGTCTAGCCTGTAGACTTGCACTTATATGTCTCATAATGTGCCTAGTACTACTCGTATTACATCCATGGTGTCTTTAAATCACAGTTGTATCTTACAATCAGGAAAGCCAAGTGCTTATTCTTTGTCTCATCCCATAAAAAAAGACGACTTGCACTCCGGGAGTGCCGGTAGAAGTGAAAACTTGAATATTAACGTTGTGCATTTTTGATATTTTGGAATGGTTAGAGAATAATTTGCCACGAATTGCTTTAATTATCAGTATGAAAGTACTATCATTTATGCACAAATATTATACTATTAATATTATAAATGCGAAAGTTTGTAAGTATGTATGTATGGATGTTTGTTACTCTTTCACGCTCCAATGCCTGAACGGATTTGTCTGAAATTTGGAAGACAGATAGATTGTGACCTGGATTAACATATAGGCTATTTTAAATCCCGATCACACACCGGGTTTCTGTGAAAACGCGGGCGAAGCCGCAGGTAGCAGCTAGTTTTAATATAAATAACCTGCGTTCGACTTGACAAAAACTCGCTAAAAACCACGTGACGGCTAGGAGCGTCGTCATTTTATTTAAACAACGAACATTGCTCGTCTACACATAAAGGTTATTTTAAAGATGGAACAAATAGAGCAATGTCTGTTGATATTATACGTAACTGCTAGTAAGAATGTAATGGTAGGTATTTTGCGGCGTAATATCCATTGCGCATCCTATACTCTTCGGAAATATCTAAGCAATACAAAAACAGCAATGAATCAACGTTTTATTTTTGACCTCGCGCAGTCTTATTCGCGCATGCGCAGTGCGCCGTCTTACGTTCTGACGATCTGACGCGAGTTTAGAAGTTTTTACCCATTCCAAAAAAAGTGCGCAACGCCGCTTAAGAAGTTTTCACTTCAAAAACTTTAGGAAAATAACTACTGTCTGGATGTTCAATGATCTAAGTCTATATAATGTCCTAGTCTTTATAATTCAGAATCGCAAATCACGCAACAACCTGCCTGGCACAGTAAATAAATTAAACGTTATGTGAACAAAATGTTAATTTAATTCGAGAGTTAGGATAATTAATTACTCGGGTTATGTTAATTTGTACGCATTTTAGATTTAAGTTTTATCTCATACAAATGTCGACTGATTTTTTTTCCACCAGTTGTTTTTAAAATCAACCTAGTGCAGTGAACCATTTGACAGAAAGTGAAGAAGAGTCAAAGATGAAAGAGTAGGCACTAAGTTAGTAAGGAGTAGGTAAAACCTATCCATTCTTTCAATAAATACTTGCCAAGTTCTATTAATTGGAAAGTACCTGTTAGGCAAAAAGTTCAATTCCTTCGAATTATAAAGAAAAAAACGGAATTTCTTGGAGATGTCTACCAAACAGGGATAGTATTCTCCTCACTACCATTGTAGCCTAGAGGAGGCCTACACAAGAATCTTCTAATGTAAGAGAGAAAAAAAAATAACGTGACACCATCTTTCTCGATAGATGCGGCTTGTAGTGTCTGTTAGGAAAATGATAAAAACAAATGAGGGTAGATAAAAATCATTCCCAATAAGGCAGTCGGAAGAAACTCACCACATCTGCTTCCTCGTGATCACAGTCCATGCAACACGATCGAGACACTGATATCTATACTTAAAAAATAACATATCCTGACTGACTGACTTGATGAATCAGTCAACAACGAAAAAACTGTTAAAGTTACTGCCATGAAATTTGGTGAGTAGGGATATTTTAGGGTGAAATAGGGGTTGAAAGTTTGTATGAAAGTCTTTTTAACGGGCTATTGATAAAAAAATACGTTTAAAAAAGGAATAAATTATTCTTACAGTTACTAATTCAACTCCAGTTCAGTAAATGATTTAAAACTATGTCTCATTAAAACCTGTTCAGTACTTTAACTATAGAGTTTACTGCACTATACTGGCTAGCGTCACCGTAAACTGTATATATAAAACTTTAAACAGTCTCTGCAGGTAACGAAGGAAACCAAATTTTTAGATTAAAACTGCAATAGATTTTGATACGTAAGTTATCGAACGTTATCTATAATCTATAAAACATAGCAGAACAACGTCTGTCAATCATCCTGCTATAAATATTTAGACGTGGTTAATTACCCGATGAAAGTCCGTCGCCTTGTTTTATATATATTTTTAAATAAATCCTGGATGTAATCAAAAATGTTTAGTAAAAAACCCGTACATAAAAACACCGAAGACAATTTCATAGTCGTAAAAAGTCTCATAAACAGAAAAAATAAAAGTACACTAACCATAACAAATGTTTATTGGAAAAAGCTTGTCAGTAATTCATATTACCCAGTACCGTACATCTGGGGCTACATAAATATTGCATGTAAGACAAAAACACGTCAAGAGCGATCGGTAAATGAAGAGATAGCCGAGTAGCCTACAACCATAAAGCTTTGTATGGATTTAGGTGAATTTTTATTACCTTTCCGACTGTATACTGTCAGAGGATTTCAGCTACGGAATGTGTTTAATAACAATGGTTGCGGTATTTATTTTAAAGTTCAGAAGGAAAAGTATGTCTGTTTTGTCAATTTTTACGAGGTGGCACTACCACCATATCAGATTCCGATGATGGTGTAGCGACGTCCAAAAGAAACAAAACCATAAACTTAAAAACATAGAAAGCTAGACTAACGTAACCACTAAATATGCTAAATTTGTGAAAAGAGAAGTTAAAAAAAACTTGTAAAAACTACAAGATACTTTTAATATCAAGACATTCTGTACAAGATACTATTTCTATTTATTTATTTATTATGGGTTGTATTTCTGCATTACTAACAATGGAATCGTAAAGAATCTATTCCTTAGGTGACATAATTATTGAAGTCCAAGCCTGGTTTTTGCAGTTCTTCTTAAAATATAAACTGAATGTTGTTATGTCATCATTTTTTAAGCCTACACTTTTTTTAATCCCAATCTTAGTCTGATATTTTTTTATGACATTGGAAGGCAAATAAGAAGACGGATGATAAAAAATTCACGCCGCCTTGAGACACCAAAGGTGGTAATGGTGCGTTGCCAACCTGAGACCGGGATTTTAGGTCTTGGCCAAAGGCAAGTTTACCGGCTACCTCATTCTACGAACCGAAACACATTAACGCCAAGCACTGACATTATGGGGGCAGGAACAGGTAAGGCGGTGACGGTAAACCTATGCTCGCCTTTTAGCAGATGCCTGGCAGGAAGGCAGGTGGTTTTTTCTGCAAAGGAGCCCGGACTATCACGGGATAATATTGATTAAATATCAATATATGATGGCATATCTATTTTTCTTACCTTGATTCCCATTTCAATTCCAATTCGAGCGTTTATTATTCCGATAGGTCCTGTCTGCCGCCTTCAAAGCTGAGACCGCTGGACTGATTTTGTGTTTCCTTGGAGCAGTTCATTATTTACGTCTTAGCAACATTTAAAATTTTATTTTGTAGAATCTATAATTGCTATCGTTGGCACTTGGCGGAATTCCATTGTATACACACTTTTTTCGTAGTAAAACAATTGTACTCATCCACTATACACTTTATTCAACACTTTACGCTACTCTTCAGCCAACCGGTTTCACTTTTTGCAGCATCATCAGGGCTTTGAAACTATCCATTCTAACTTAACTATCTAGTCCATTTATCATTAGTTTCAAAGCCCTGATTATGCTGAAAAAAGTGAAACTGGTTGGCTGATGAGTAGCGTAGTGTTGAATAAAGTATATAGTGGATGAAAACAAGTGTTTTACTACAAAAAAAGTGTGTTTTGTTATTGCTATGCTTTTCACTGTTTATAAAGATTTGTTTCTCTTTATAAGGTTTCGTTATTAAAGGTCTAGTTACTAAAGTCACTATTATGTAGCAAAAAAGTAACAAACAATTACAATATTTTTCACGTAACGCCAATGTGCTTGGTCTTTTTTTATGATATTGGAAGGCAACCAAGCAGACGGATTTCCTGATGGTAAGAAATTCCCGCCGCCTAGAGACACCAAAGGCGGTAATGGTGCGTTTCCAACCTGACGCTGGGATGTTAGGCCTTGAGCAAAAGTAAGTTTACCGGCTACCTTACCCTCCGAACCGGAACACGTCATGACGTTATGGCGGCAGGAATAGGTAAGGCGGTGTTACCAATCCAGGTGAGTCGCTGCGAAACTCTACCACCTTGTTAGATGTCACGGTGTTAGTGACGGTAATCCTTTGCTCGCGTTTTACGAGCTGCCTGGCAGGAAGGCAGATGGTCTATACTTCAAAGAAGTCTGGACCAACACGGGGAAAAGCCGTGGTCAGCCGTATATTTCGACTAAGGTTCAATGTTTGTGAGTTTATAGCATGTAGAGTTAGAGTGTGTATAGTTGGAAGCTTGACTCTATATGACATCAGATGGCGTTGTGCCATTGAAAGCCGTAGATACTTAGTATTTTTTTTATGAAATGCAAATCTATTTATTAATAATGATGAAGGCTGCGGGTCTATAACAAAATATTTTATGTCTTCATTATACAAACAAGTACACTGTTGTCCTGATGGTAAGGGACAACCATGGTCTATAGACATCATGTTGTAAGTGCATCGCTGTCCTGTATCCAGAATGTTGGGTCAATTGTGGAGGTGTCAGGAAGAGCAGGCAATCCTTAACCGGTCAATTTGCGTTAGGGCACACTACCACCAGTGGTATTATATTTGATATTTTACGTAAAACTGTACAAGTGTTTCTTTATTTAAAAATATGAATACTAGTAGTATTATTCTGGCTAGCTGAAAAGCAAATAAGTACGGATATTTAAGACAGGAATATCAATAACAAGGGTTAGGGTTTACAATGAAATTTTTTTTAAAATATTTTTCTAACTTATTTATATTAGTGCCCAATCTTATAAACATTTGCCCGTAGTAATAAAGCTAGATTAAAACTCTAAACCTTTTTTAATCTTTGACATTTTTCCCATAAAGTGCACTTGTTCTCTGATAGTCAAATTAGAACATTACTTTTTGGATTAGATAGCTGATTCAAGTTGCAATACTTGTTGTAAGTTAAATAGCATGTTAAAGAAATAACTTTAAATTACAAAGCACTAAAGTAAGTTTACGATTCGTTTGAAATAAGAGTCTACACGAACTGAGTACTTGTTATCAGAGACTGAAAATATGTACCCAAATTAAAGCTTAAAGCTACTGATGACAGGTAAAGTTTCGCAACTTGCGGTTCCTTTGTGATTTTGGCTCTAATGCTAATTTAATTTTGTTACGTAATTATTAAGGGCTAATTAACTATTTACTTAATTCAGTATTTTAAAGAAAACAGCAATAACTCAGACCTTTGCTTTATCGTGTTGCAATGTACTTTCTTTCCTATGTTGCTTTTTTTATGATATTGGAAGGCAAACAAGCAGACGGATTTCCTGATGGAAAGAAATTCACGCCGCCCAGGGACACCAAAGGTTGTAATGGTGCATTGACAACCTGAGGCCGGGATAATAGGCCTCGAGCAAAAGTAAGTTTACCGGCTACCTTATCCTCCGAACCGGAACATGCCAATGACAAGCATTGACGTTATGGCGGCAGGAATAAGTAAGGCATTGGTACCAATCCGGGAAAGTCGCTGAGAAATTTTACCACCTATTCAGATATTACGGAGTTAGTGACGGTAAGCCTATGCTCGCCTTTTACGAGCTCACTGGCAAGGAGGCACATAGTATATTCTGCAAAAAAACTAGCTGTATGAAAAAACTAATTCCGTAAACTGTTAAACAGGCTTTTTGTAATCAAATAAAGTTTTTTCTTTGGACTACATTCCTTTGTTGTATCACTGTGTATTAATTGTCCGTAGACATAGATTCCTTAGACACAGCATAACTAAAGGAACTCACGATAACACTTTAACAAATTGAAAAAAAATGTGTGAGTTCATAGCAAGTCTTATAAATATAACAATTTTTATACTTTATTAAATATTTAAATATATTGCAAACATCATGGCCCATAGACTAGTCTGCAAAATAGAGTAACGAATGTTATATAGTGTATTTGAGTTACGCAACTAGTTGTCATAAAAAACAGATTAGTTTTATATATTGTTAGTACCTGGATGATCGAGCTTTGCGCGGTATTTTTTTTTATAAATTGTGTTTTTTGGAAATCATATTTGAGTACGACCCATAATATAAAATTTCTTAGCAAACACTCATTAACTTCGTGTTACTTAACAACGCCATCTGCTGGAACAACTTTATTGCTCACAGAAATAGTATTATTATTAGCCAATAGATGTCAGGAAGAGTCATATTTTTCAATTTAAGCACAAATAAAATTACATTTTCTGAAAATGATTCCTAGCTAGATCGATTTATCGCCCCTGAAACCCCCTACAAACTAAAGTTCATGAAAATCGTTGGAGCCGATTCCGAGATTAGTATAAAGTGCAAATAGAAGCCTCGGTTACGACTGATGTATTTTTTCGTGACACTACAAAATTTAAGCACATGTTACACACATTGATGCGGAGTTATGAGAGAACGTTGTCTACTTTTATTGTATGGAAGCTTCTTGCTGACCCGGCAGAGGTTGTTCGGCTATTTTTATGTGATTTTTTTATGTTAAAAACATTAGGATGGGTCACGCTTACCACTTAGGCGTATAAAAAATAGATAGTAGCCGTTTCTCGGACATACCGAATATAAATATAAAATTTGGTGAAAATCGGTAAAGTCGTTTCGGAGAAGTACGTTAACTAACATTGTGACACGAAAATTTTGTATAAAAGACTAGCTGATCCCGCAAACGTTGTTGTGCTATATTTTAATGTGTTTTTTGTGAAAAAAATTGGGGTGAGTCATGAGTCATGAGAATCGGTCAAGCCGTTTCGGAGGAGCTACATCACGCACACCGTGGCAAGAGAATTTTATATATTAGATGAAAAATATAGAAAATTGTATTTTTTTAATTGTCCGTGATCGATATGTGCCCGGTTGGCAATAGGCTTGCCACCTATCATTTTGTGGGTCCTAGTGTCTTCGGTTAGTCGTGGCTGCCCTGATTGTGCCTCTGCCTACATCTTCGGAAATATGCGAGTGAAAATACTTTATGATACCCATTTCAAGGGATCGACCAATTCTGGTGATTCTATTTTTTTTTTTTGATTGTTGTCAGGAAAAGTTTAAATAATAAAAGAAAAACTCAAAAAATTGCAGGGAAATGGTAAAAACAATATTTATTTTTTCATACAAATTGTTAGTAGCTGTTCATGTCAAGCGATACGTAGTTTGCTGAGTCCTCTAATTATTGTTGAAAAATAAAAGTCTCTAAAAGAAATATTTATTTGTCACTGTCCATAATTGGTTTTAGCGGTATGAATAGCTTTTGTTGTCGTATTGATTTTACCTTCATGTTCAATTTATTACCAAACTCCATTAAATCTGGATCATTGTTGTCGGCTATTATGTCAGAAAATACACATGAATTTTTGTTTATTTTCTAACATTAATTACAGTATTTAAAATTTATCTGTAGATCATGAAATGCTTTGCTACATTGTATAAAACAAAGCCGCTTCCTCTGTCCCTATGTCCATTTGTATGCTGAAATCTTTAAAACTACGCAACGAATTTAGATGCGCCTTTTTTAATAGATAAAGTGATTAAAGAGGAAGGTTTGTATGTATATTTTATTCCCGTGCAAAGCAAAGGCGGGGCGCTAGTTAGTAATAAACGGCATTTAAACTTTATTTACTTTGTCTATAGAGGTACTTTTATATGATACAAGAATTGAATTAAGCTTGATGAAAAATATGATATTATTGGTAGCACACTTAAAATGTTAGTCAGAATGAAAGAAAATAAGAATAAAAGAAACAGATGAAGTTTTTAAATGCAATAAATACATATCTATAGCAACCAAAACTGTTAGTGATATCTAGAAAGATGATAAACACTTAAAAAATATTGTGTCAATATGGAAACTATCTCAGGAATATATGCAATTTTCGTGAACCCGATTTCAGACACTGAATAAATTATTTTAATACGCGTATCGTCCATATAGCCCTTGGGATTTTTTTCTTTCTGCATACTTATATATAACTAACCGACCTGGTAAAGTCGTTTCGCACTTCATTAGATGTAAAATAAGCCTTTCTTTTACTAATTCGTGACGTCAAAGAACTCACCACAGACAAATGTTGGAGAAAGTTATGACAAGTGGTTTTGTTTCTCAAGTTTGGACTCTATTCTTGATCTGATCGCGGAGGTACGAGGTAAAAACTTTAGGTAGGGTTGTCACATGCGAAGGGTGTGACAATTTACTTTGTTTCCCGAGCTCTTCCTTTATTTGTGTTCTGGTTGCGCTGGTGGGAAGTGGAAACATTAGTTAGTCTTTTCCCGTTCTGTGTCATTAGGAGGACTATTTGCCACAAGAGTTACCCTGCTTACGCAGAATTATTAAAATAAAGGCTTATTTTACATATATTATACTAGATTTCCGCAAAGTAACGCCTGATTCAAAAAATATCGAACGTCTTTGATAACTAATAACTATTTGTATTGGAAAAATAAAAATGCTGTTTTCTCTACATATTATTGTTTATTTTTAAACCTACCCTGAACTTCGCTTAATATTTTGAAACCAACGCTATCCAAATCCGTCGAATCGTGTTCGAGTTTTCTTAATACAATTTCAGAACAGAGTTTCATTTCTATAACATTTTTCAATTTTTCATTTTAATTTTTTCGTCTTAATAAATGTAACCAATAAAAATGTTTATTGAACACATATTGGTGTGATAGTGGATTTGCTCACTAAACGGACCCTTGTACATGTTAATTTTATTTAAATAATTCAATTCAATTAAATTCATTTATTTGTAGAAGTAGGTATAGTCAAAGGTCTTAAAGATTGCATTACAAAAATTACAAAAGAACGATTACTCCTGGCCTAGTGGCGTACAAATATTAGTTTTGAAAAAGTACGTTTATTTCAAAAAAATAGATACTCGTACTAAGTAAACAAGACAATCTCAAGACGTTGTTCAATTTTGTGAATTTGCAATCCATAACAACCTCTTTACAACCTTGTCTGCTTCAAGGATATCATAAAGACTATCTAGAGATTCTAATTAGTATTCCTGGCTGGTCGTCTTTTAGTACTTACCCATTTATTAAAAACAAATAACACTAAAGTTTGTATTTCAATGAAATATATGATAAAAAAATATATTTCATAATACGGAAACATATTTTATTAAAATTTTGATTATTTATAAATTATTATGTAAAAAATCACCCGGCAAATTTCTTCTCTTATTAATTAAAATATATCAACATTAACATGAACTGCAAAGTCCTATTGCATTTTCAAACCATTCAGAAACCCATATTTTAGTCGTCTAGGAGTTAGGTGCAACGCACATATTCAGAAGCATTATTATACATATTATTATATTGCATTTAAAAAATGAGAAAATACAAAATAAAGTTGTACTATTCTGGAAATCATCCAACCCGGGTGGTCCCTGTAGAAAATCATGACCAAAACCCTCCAGTAAAACCGCATAACCAAAAATGTAAACAAAGAACCAAAAAGAACAAAAATTATATAGAAATATGAACCTGTAATATCAGATCCCTGGCGTCAATAGAAAGGTACCTAGAACTATTGCACGCGCTAGAAAACATTAACTGTGATGCTAGGTCTAGCGGAAGTAAGAAGAAGGGGTGCCATATGGAAGAATACCAGGACTACATATTATGCTACATAGGTGAAACAAAAGGACTCCACGGGGTTGGGTTTCTCGTAAAGAAGACACTGAAGCAAACTTTCAGAAATGTTGTTGGAATCTCGGAAAGAGTGGCTCTGTTACAAATGAAGTTTGGATACTATAATCTCCTTATAATCCAAGTCAATGCCAATACCAAGAGATCAAGTGAAGCAGACATCAAAAAATTCTACCATGACCTAAAAAGAGCTCATACGTTAGCAAATGATGATAAAACCCTCGTAATAGGAGACTTCAATGCAAAAATAGGTCAAACGATAACGATAACAATAGGCTAATAAACGAACGAAGTGAACTAAGTATAAAAAAGAAAAAAGACACAAACGAAAAGAAAGAGTTAAGCAAATTATACAAAGAGATCAGCAAAGCAATTAAAAGAGACTACAGTAAGCACAGGCGAAATATAATATCAGGCAACTTAAACAGAAGCACAAAAACCTTGTAACATTCAAAGCGTTGAACCTAAGGAAAACTTGGATACAAAATTAGAAAGTAAAAATAACGAAACCAACTCCAGACAAGACATTTTAAAACAATCTATCAAGATCTGTATAAAAAGAAGGCAAATCACTACGAAGTAGCACACAAAGGGAACGGGATCAATAACACTCAGCCAATAGCACCTATGGAAGAAAAAGAAGTTCTTTGCAGTTGAAACAACTAAATGCAGATAAAACCCCAGGACCAGATGGAATAACAAATGAAGCGTTGAAAATTGGTGCACCAATACTGTTGAGTTATATCACAAGACTGTTTAACCTGATACTAGAACCAAAATAGTCCCAATACAGTGGTGCAAGCCAGACATTATACTGCTGCACAAAAAGACAATTTACTCGACATAAACAACTATAGACCTATCAGCTTACTAGCAAATATGTACAAACTGTTCTCCTCAACTCTTCTGAGACGCATATCACAAGACATTGATAAAGCACAACCTATGGAACAAATAGGATTCCGCTCTGGCTACAGCACTGTAGACCACATTCAGGCCCTAGAACAGGTGATTTAAAAATATGATGAATTTAGCAAGCCTCTTTACTTAGCCTTTATCGATTATAGCAAGGCTGTCGATAGCATCAGCCACAATGCTATATGAGAATCACTAACCAGCTTAAACATAAACGCTAAATATATATAAATCTTGAAATATATATTCAATAATAGTACCAGTAATGTTAAACTAGAATTAAGAGGTGATGATATAAAGATTGAAAGAGACCTCAGACAAGGAGACCCGATGTTATTTATAACCGTGTTACAATATATATTCGAAAATCTAAAATGGGAAGACAAAGGCATAAAAGTAAACAAAAAATATCTAACCCATCTCAAATTTGGTGATGACATAGTTGCTATATCTGAATCAGCGAAAGAACTTCAAGATATTGTCAGCGCACTCGTCAGAGAAAGCTCAAAAATAGGACTTGAATTGAATGCCACAAAAACCAAAATATTGACCAACAGCTCCTAAACACCTATCAATATAAATGAAAAGGACTTAGAATATGTCGACAGCTACATTTATTTGGGAAAACAGATATCATTTAGTAAAACATGCAACGAGGAAGAAATTGAGAAAAGAAAAAATTTAGCGTAGAAGAAATTCTGGTCATTCAGAGAAATCTTAAAAAGTGATTACTCAATCAACCTGAAAAAAATTGTAATAGACACTTGTATACTACCATGCCTGCTGTATGGCTGCCAAACTTGGATATTTACAGAAACAACTAAACAAAAGGTAATAACAACACAAACAGCCATGGAGAGGAGTATCTTGAATGTAAAGAAAATACACAAAATCAGAAGTGAAGTTATCAGACAAACGACAAAATTAACAGATGCCCTCACTCAAGCGCTGAAACTGAAATGGCAATGGGCTGGCCACGTATCACGGCTCACAGACAACAGATGACAATTAAACCACGACATGGCAAGGTCCTAATGGGAAGAGAAAAGTAGGCAGACCGAAAAGGAGATGGGCAGACGACCTAAGTGACACCAGGAAAAAACTGGCAAACTATCAGTGAAGACAGAGACGTTTGGAAAAGCCCACTAAGGAAGAGGGATCCACATCCCGAATAACTGACCCGAATACTAACATTAGTAAATAAGTAAATCACTAACAAAATTTTAAATTCATTATTATAACAATAACAGTTGCAATGCGAACTTAAGGATGAGGAAAAAATAATGGCTTTATTATTATTATTATATGATTATTCTGAAATAACCTATACAACCTTGTTTGTGCCAAGGATATTTATAAACTTATCTCATCTTGATAGGCCCTAATTAATATTCATGACAAGTATATCTGTTATTATAGTCCTACGTACTAACTAGACTACAGGAACAATAAAAGTTTATCTTTCTGATAACCAGTTACAGAAATTTAATGGTCACTAATAAACTTTCAGATAGAAGTAAATAATTTCTAAATAAACAAAATATCCTTGGACAAAAAATAGAAATTGAATCTACTCTGATAAAGCAAATTGTATGCTTGTGTTATAGGTTCAATATGTGGGTCAAGTGTATTAAAGCTGCGAAAATTAGACTAAATTTTTTATGATTTGATCTTTTTATAACCGACTTGAAAGGGAGGAGATTTTTTTATGTATTTTACAAATTTCCGAACAACCGATTTTGAAGTTTTTTGCTAAAAAAGGTCATGATTTCAAGGTTTTACTTTTATTAATTTTATCTTGACCCAACTAGCCGTTTTTGAGTTACACGTAATAATGCACAAAATTTCGTCTATCACGACATTATAATTAATAATGATGTCATGACGAACACATTAATGATACGAAAACGAAATATCTGATTCTCTTACCACACTTTGAAAGTCGGGGGTTAGATGCTTCGTTTATTTTACTCAAAAAAAATATACAATGTAAAGTTTTACTCACTCAAAACAACTAGTCCGATCGTGACATACATGGGGTTATACGTGTATTTATTTATTTTGAAACATATCATAAGAGATCATGACCATTATGAAAAACAGTCATTGGAATCTATTCATTATTGACAAATTACTAATTGAATAACAAACATTTAGTTGAACTGATAACCTCCTCTTGAAATTTTCTCCTTTTTCAGAAAAATCTCAACACATTTCGTGTGAAAATAAAATAATAAAAACTGTTTACGTCATTCTGTGCTATTATTGTGTGCCAGATTGCAAATTCAAACAGCTTACAATAGAAATTTGAAATCCCAGTCTGAAGTAAATAAATCGGCATTTAAATCTTTTTTTTACACGACGCCGCTTATAATCAGGAAATTGGTCTCCTTGTTACTCTTAAGCTTTAATAACAGGGTCTTCGATATTTGTCTCTGTGGTCCAGCGGTTCAGTTGTTGGACTTGACTGCATGAGGTCCCGGGTTCGAATCCTGGGTCGGGCAACGAAAAGAGAATTGGGTTTTTTCCAATTTTCTAAAAAAAATGTTGCTCGGAGTTGGAAATGTGCCCGGTTGGCGATAGGCTTGCCACCTATCACATTTTAGGACTTAGTGTCTTCGGCTAGTCGTGGGTGGGTGGTTGTGCTTTTGCCCAGCTCTTCAGGGATATGGGCGTGAAGATACTTCGATATTTGTTTCGTTTTAGTCTGGGCTCCCTGTGTAGAATAAGCCCTCTGCTTCTCTGCCTGGCAGATCATAAGAGGAGAAGATGATAATTACCAATTCAGTGCTAACAAGAACACAGACTTTCAGAGAGTAGGGCAGCTACCGGCTACTTCAATAACTACATAGTATAAAACAAAGGCGCTTCCTCTGTCCCTATGTCCCTTTGTATGCTTTAATCTAAAAACTACGTAACGGATTTTGATGCGGTTTTTTTAATGGATAGTAGTAGTTTTAAGTGATTGAAGAGGAAGGTTTGTGTATATTTTGTAACCGTGCAAAGCCGGGGCGGGTCGCTAGTTATGTATAATTTACTTCAATATTGTAGTAGTAACCGGCAGGATAGCTCTACCCTCCAGTATACTCCTAACGTCGCAGCCACAGTTAAGATAGAAATAGGATATACTTAGGGGTCAATGACAGTTACACGCATTTGTAACGTCTATGGTATCTATACTACCATGGTGTACACACCAGCAGAGGTGTCTGCTAGTTTGTTTTCTTATCATATCAAAAAACAGTTACTTTTTTTTAGGATATTAGGAGACAAATAAGCAAACGGATTTCCTGACGGGAAGAAATTCACGCCGCCTAGAGACACAATGGTGGTAAGGGTGCGTTTCCAAGCTGAGGCTGGGATGTTAAGCCTCAAGCAAAAGACAGTTTACCGGCTTATCCTCTGAACTGGAATACGTCAACGGCTAGCACTGACGTTTTTGCGGAAGGAACAGGTAAGGCGTTAGTACAAATCGTTGCGATATCTGAATTATTATTATATTATTCTAATATCAAAAACAATTAATTACTGACTAAATATTATTTAGATTAGGTTTGGAGAAAACCAAATTTAGTTAAAAGTAACCAAATTTTCTCTAAACCTATTTTGAAGAAAAATTGTAGACCTATATCTCAATATAATATTTGCCTCTAATACGATTACATCGCAATGGGTAGTTTGTAATTTTGATATTTTTATTTATTTTTTCATTTGATTTCTTTTACTTTTTATTTAAAAAAAATACTTTTTTATTTTTATTTACTATTTTTAAACTTTTTATTTACTTTTCATTTTTTCATTTTTTTTCATTACGTTATATTTCACTTTTCACATAATTTATTTTATTTTTCATTTCATTCAGAGATAATATAGACATGTCTTTAAAATAGAGCAATAATATATTAAATATCCTTCATAGTGAAGATGAGCATCTAAGGGCATGTTCTACAGAATACATTTACATAAAGGTTTATGGGAGTTTTGGAAGTTTTATGGCCGGATTACATCTCTATATCAATCCTAACTTATGCTGCCACTGAACACATAAACTGTATCTTCAAATGATAAATAACTTTTCCGCAAAAGTTTGGGTTTTGTCCGATTACACATTACAAAAGAGAGAAATGTTTGAACTTTATATCTATATCATTTTTTTTATAAAATGATAGCGATATAGACTCCACTCCACTAACGATAAATACAATCTTGGCTTATGAATCCCCATTTCGCTTGGTCATTGCATCATGCCTGAACAGATAGACTGATTATGCTAATTCTTTTTTTGCTGTGTAAGTTAATGTCAGAAGAAGGTTCTTAGGAAAAGAAAAATCCAGAAAATTGGAGAGTAAGTGGGAAAAAGGAAAAACAGTGCTTTCATCCATACAAACTGATAGTAGCTGTTAATATAAAACGAGAGGAAGTTCGTCCGGTCGGCTAGTTATAAATAAAACATGAATTGTCATCGGATCTGAATCGCGGCCACACAATGGGAAGATCCGGCGAAGTAGACTTGGGGAATTGTCTTTTTCCAAAATTAATGCGACACTTATTTTAAGTCTATTACATTATTTTAGTCTATACACCAATTATTTTAGTCTATCTTTTTTCAACAAAAAAAAATAAAAAGAGACAAAACATGTACAGAGCTCTCAGACTATTTTGAACAGTTCTAGAGAAGTTTAATCAAATCTAAACGTTAATTAAAACGTCCCAAATTAACACTTCCGGATTAGTCTGAATTAGTTTAGTTAATGTTAAAAATAATAACCGCCAATATATCGCTTGAACTAAGAAGATTAATATGAAATATTTAATTTAACACTTCGTATTCATTATAAAAATTGGGTATGATGTCCTAAATCGTCATACCCAAACACATGTATAATAATAGTATGTTAGATATATCAAAACCATAGACGATAACATTTGAGATTTATCAGACTGCTTTTTAACCCATTATCTTAAAAAATACCAGAGGGTGATCCAAATAACTTCAAATTTCCCCGCGTTTTGTACAATTTTCCCCGCATTTGTCCAGGCTCCTTTACAGAATAGACCATTTGTCTGGTGAGCGGCTCATAAAAGGCGAACATAGGCTTACCGTCACTAACATCCTGACATCGTACTAGATGAAAGAGTTTCGCAGCGATTCGCCCGGATTGGTACCACCGCCTTACCTATTCCTGCTGCTATAACGTCAGAGCTTGCCGTTAACTTGTTCTGGTTCGGAGGGTAAGATAGCAAGTAATCTTACTTTTTTTCTAAGCCCAATCTAGGTTGGAAACGTACCATTACCACCTGTGGGTTTCCAAACAGCGTGAATTTCTTACCATCAGGAAATCCGTCTGCTTGCTTGCCTACCAACATCATAAAAAAAGGGGGCATAGCCTAGACAATATCTAGTTAATTTTTAATTGTTTGCTTTTGCTCTAAAGCCAAACTACTTCATCTCAAAATGGAGATATACTAACTAAAGTAAGGTTTACGATCTTGCTTCAAAATGCCTCAGTGAAGTTTGTGGCTGCATCTTTCAAGAAATTCTCTTGGTGTAAATTAGGCTTAGGATCGTCTGTATCTCATCTTCCAGCGCTGCAATAAAACCCTCTGGATTAATGGGAATACGGAGCAAATAAACTCCTAGTTCAACAGATTTTCAACAGCTTTTTACTCCGTACTATTGTTTCAATGTTGCCAGTTTAAAATTTATAACATATTACATGTGAAGTTTCCCACACTGGTCCAATTCCTGTTGCAAGTAAGTAATTTCGTTAAACCGCTTATTTTAAAGAGGAATTAGTCATTTTTTATTTATATTTCATTTTTTAAGTTAACAAAATTATTCAAAGTATACTGGACAATTGACAAATAATAAAATTAAAATATTTTCGACTGGAATACATTCTGTCTAAAAAGTATCAATAATGGATTATTTGTTTGTAATTCTAAACTCATTTTTTTAAACTAGCGGCCGGGTACGTGCTTCGCTACGTAATAGGTATATGTCCACTATATGACCGCATTAATGGCATAACACAACAAAACAAAAAAAGAAAAAACAGCTGAAAAAAGTTTCAATATGAGAGCACAATCCCCATCTGATAAAAGTTTCAACTTGACTTAAAAATACCCTTTAACAAAATGATCCGCATTTATTGAATTCATTTGTTACAAAAAATGTAATAAATGAAGAACCACTTGACTGATTTTATGCAAACTTCACATAAACCATCTACCAAATAGTCCAAACAAAGCCTATATTTAAGTAGTTAATAAGCCATTTGGTACGAATAGGTGAGCCCGCTCTTGATTTATAAAATTAGAACGAAAAGTGGCATTGATTTTTATATATATAGATTAGCACAACTGTTTTCTATTTTGAAGCGTTTGAGTTGCATCTATTATTTACATTAAATAGAGTGCTGTTTTCAGTTATGTATCATTTTATAATGAACAAAATCGCAAAACAAAGAATTTGTCTAAAACTTTTCATGGCCGATGGAATTCGAGATTGAAATAAATAAAAATGTTACACAAGGCCAACGGTGCAAGATTTTATCAAAGACTCGTGCTTAAGTGTGTTCCAAAGCGTTTAAAAGCGGTCGAGATATGATTTAAGATTTGCCTCATTCTAGTAGGCCATCAACGTCTGCAACTGAAGTCGACATCGCAAAAATGAAGGAAACAGTGACTGGATTTCCTCACTCAACTAGATATTCAAGTCGATCTGAACTTTCAAGTCGATTCTACGAAAACTCAATGGCATGAGAGTCGCTGAGAACATGCTTGAACGAGGCGATTCCGACTCTACATTCATACAACATATTGTTAATGGTAACGTAGGTTTACGAATTTGACATGCAGACTAGCTAACAAGCTTCGGAGTGGCGCCTTCCAACTGAACCGAAACAGAAAAAAAACACGCGAAACTCGTTCAAAAGTCAAAGCCTTGTTGAGTGTTTCCTTTAACTATCGCAGTGTTGTGACACTTGCATTTCTTGCTGGAAGGTCAAACAGCGAATAAAAAATTATTCAAGTGTCATGCGGCGTTTAAAGTGTTATGCGTTGGCAAAAAACACCAAAGATGTGGAAATAAAAATTCTTGAATTTTTCACCTACGTTGACACGCCTTTATACAAGACCATCAATAAGATTATTTTTAAAGAAATACCATTAAACCAAACAATCAACAAATACCATCAAGCAACCACCATATTCACTAAATATGGCTCCAGCCGATTTCTTTCATTTTCCAAAACTCAAATCACCACTTCGTGGCATCCTTTTTCAATTAGTAAAAGACATAAAAGATAATTCGCGGCAATAACGGAACTCAATTCCAGAAATAGAGTTTAAAAAATGTTCAATTGTCTTTGCAATCATATACTATGCAAAAATCTGATCCAAAGCTGAGTTTTCAAGATATAAAATATGGTGTAGCTAGCTTATTTCAATTACATTATTTTGGTTATAATAGTATATTTAAAAGTATACATAATATGTATCTTCACGACTATATTCCACAAAAAGAAGCCAGAGACACGACCAGTGCACCAACAACTAGCCCATAATACTAGATCTCACAATGTGATAGGTGGCAGGCCTGTCATCAACCAAGTATGTTTCCAATCCCGGTCTACATTTTCATTATAAGATTGAAAAATCACATTTTTATTATCCGATTCTGGGATCGAATGCGAGACTTCGTCGTCAAACCAACTAAAGATTTTGGATAAGGTCTCACTTGTTTCCTATTTTACGTCAAATTTACATTTACATTTGATTAGAGGGGTAGTATCAGCAAATAACATTGTATCATGCTTAATAACATTAGGTAAATCATTTACATATATTAAATAAGTAATGGGTCTAAAATACGACCTTTTAGTACATTACTGTTAATAAAAATGATAATTAGCGGTTTAGATATTTTTACGGTTTCTAGAAATTTTCAATATTGCAACACATTGTTTTCTGTTTTATAAAAAGAGTGGTTAAGGAACTTTAATGAGTTACCGGTAATGCCAAATTTTTCTAGTTTTACTTTTATCTAAAAATACAGAGAGTGGATACCCAGACCCAGTACTCCTATTCAGACATTCAGTAGATTTATCTTTCCTAAATCCATATTGATTGTCTTTTAATATGTTAAAATTAAGGTAGTAACTATAAAGTTTTTCATACATTCGTCTTTAAAATATCTTAGAAACATAAATTGATTACAATCTATCTTTGTATTACTATTTTTATTCCGGCTATGCTCAATGCTTCAGGAGACTTTAGATGATCTTGTTTAGTTCGTATCTGTATGCGCTGAATACACATTTGCGTTTTTAGGTAGTCTAATTCTAACTCTAACTCTGTACTTGACTTCCCTATTGTTACAACTGAATAACATCTATATCTTAAATCGTCGCATTTCATTAACCTTTTTTAATTATTTCTACGGGATACTCACGATATGTTTTAATTTTATTTGTCGATATCGTGAGTGTTGTATAATATCATAAACTTCTATATCAGTTACCTAATACAAATACAGTCCATTTATAAAAGTAAATACTTAACACCTGAAAGTAAATTTACGTGTTCACTGCCTAAATATTAAAGTTTCATAACATATAAATTATAATTTCACCATAAAACTTCCAAAACTCCCATAAACCTTTACTTATGCAAATGTGCTTAGTCGAACAAACTTATATTAGTCCTTATTAAAGCACTTTTTAATGGTAGAGTTCTGTACAGCATGTCCATCATAGCGACAGTGCTCGTCATTGTCGTCTTCTGTGCTCCAGGTAAGGGTAGTCTTTAGATTTGAAAACGTGTCTTAAAATGCCACTCCTAAAGGAGCAATGCATTAGTAATATACACCATTTTACTACAAAAAAATTAAACATGCGTTTTACTAAACATGGTCCAAAATTGAATTCTTCACTACATAGTATGAAAAAATCGCTTTCTCTGTCCCTACGAGGGGTGATCAATAAGTAATGATAATCGAGTATTTCTAGAACGCACAAAACCCCAAATTATTTTTTTTCTGCTTGCTTATGTATCCACTAGTTCAGCTTTAAAAAATTGTATAAATAGGACACCATTACCGGAAGATACATTTGAATACGAACTGTCGAAGAGAAAACATCAAAATGGAGAAAAATTAAATAAGAGCTGTCATCAAGTACCTCTGCCTAAAAAAAATGTCTACCAAAGACATACACAGCGACTTAGAAAAAACATTGGGGGAGTCTGCTCCTCGTTATTCCACAGTCGCACGCTAGGCAAAGGAATTTAAGCTGGGCAGAGCCTTCACTAAAGATGAACATCGCGAAAGATTCCACGTCCCTTACTAGAGAAGACGTAAAAAAGTGGAAGATATCGTGTTGGCCGATCGAAGGGTGACCGCAAGGCATGTAGCTGAGGTCTATCCCTGTGATCTCCTATAGCAGCGTTAAAAAAATCACTTTCAATGAAATGCATATGAGAAAGGTCTCTGCACGTTGGGTGCCTAGAATGTTAACCGACGAGCAAAAAAAAGAAACGAGTCAACATTTCGAGGATGAATCTTCAAAAGTTCCAGGCCGATAAGGGAAATTTTTTGTCGCGTTTTGTGACCATGGACGAGACCTGGATCCACCCGAAACCAAACAACAATCAATGACTTGGAAACGAGCTTCCTCACCAACGCCGAAGAAATTCAAAGTGTGAAGTTCAGTGGGAAAGGTTATGGCGTCTGTTTTCTGGGATGCAGAAGGAATTATTATGGTGGAATATTTGGAAAAGGGGGCCACTATAACAGGCTATTACTACGCATACCAAATAAGAAGATTGCGAGAGGCTATTAAGTCAAAAAGACGCGGTAAACTGCGCGCTGGAGTGCTGTTTTACTAAGACAACGCCCCGGCTCACAAAGCCGCAGTTGCGATGGCTGCCATTGAAGAAATGGGGTTCGAACTGCTCGAATACCCTCCCTATTCGCCAGATCTAGCTCCCAGTGAATTCTACTTCTTTCCTAGGCTCAAAGAACATCTTCGGGGCAACAAATTTGAGGACAAAAGTGAAGTGATGGCCGCAGTAGAGTGCTTTTAGGAGGGTCAAGACAAAGAATTTTTTTCTAAGGGAATCATGGGCTTAGAAAAAGATACACTAAATGTATTAACTTGTAAGGAGACTATGTTGAAAAATAAAATACTTTTTTTTATCTAATAGTTCTGTTTCATATTGATTACTTATTGATCACCCCTCGTATGCCCATTTGTATGCTTAAATCTTTAAAACTACGCAACGGATATTGGTGCCGATTTTGTTGTATCACCGCTAAAGCTAAACTAACTTAAAAATTTTCTAATATTAGCTTATTTTTAGACAAATGGTATTCTGTTGTCACCGTAGTTCTAAAATTTCTTTCTAATTTGACAGTACTAAGACGGCAATAAATTGAATAGATAGTGATGTCCCTGTTTTTACACACGCTTTACATACCATTATCGACAATGCGTCCGAGTGAGAATGAAAAAGAAATTATTTGAAAATGAGTAGTATTTTAATTTTAAAATTGTACCAATTATATATTTTCTTATCTGTAAACAAGTTTTATTGAAAATGAAATTCAACCTGACTTTGTTTTCGACTTCCGGCGTCAGTTTTTAATAAATAAATAAAGACATGGCTGTATAAATTTAATATCTTTGTCGATCATCGTCAAGTCAACTGGGAAAAAACAACATCAAAACAACAACAACCTATTCTTTTTTATTTCTATTACAAATTGTAAAACAAAATACTTTATTTTAGTTGTAATACACATATCTTCTGTTTTTAGTTCATTATTAAAAACAAATGAAAAGAGCAACGAGAAGCTTATCATAAAGTTTTTGTTAAAATACTCCTTAAAATATTTGAAAATTGTTGAAACAACAGGTTTGTTGCGTTTTTTAAGAAGTTGGTTAGTGTTTTATCTTAATTCGTGTTTATTTTTCAGTTAATGAAGCAGACATTTGAGTTAGAGTTTAAGGGAAGTTTAAGCAACGATCCAAACAGCAGATTAAAAAAGAACTTTATACCATATTTACCACCTAGGCAACAGTAAAACATGCGAGTTAAAGCGGCCTAAAAATAAAAAAAATACCAGGGTCTGAAAATTCTAATTGCTTTGAGTAAAAAATAACCGACAAGAATTATTTTAACTCTTGATCTGCGAGTGATGTTTGAGTTGAGGAGATTGGTATTTGAAATACATTTTGGTGCTTTATAAAATCTAACATTTATCAAGACAAATGAAAGTTACTTCAAAACTAACTCAAAACTTGAAGAATTGAAACTGATTGAACTGAACTGAGACAGGAATTAACTGAAAGCAATAGAATTTAGTTATATAAAAAAAGTAAAATAAGATATCTATACA
>NJDC01010440.1:78492-90753 GCA_002245475.1 Calephelis virginiensis | reverse complement strand
CTACAAAAAAATTAAACACGCGTTTTACTAAACATGGTCCAAAATTGGATTCTTCACTACATAGTATAAAATAAAGTCGCTTTCTCTGTCCCTACGAGGGGTGATCAATAGGTAATGATAATCGAGTATTTCTAGAACGCAAAAAACCCCAAATTATTTTTTTTCTACTTGCTTATATATCCACTAGTTCAGCGTTAAAAAATTGTATAAATAGGACTCCATTACCGGAAGATACATTCATTTGAATACGAACTGTCGAAGAGAAAAAATCAAAATGGAGAAAAATTAAATAAGAGCTGTCATTAAGTACCTCTGCCTGAAAAAAATGTCTACCAAAGACATACACAGCGACTTAGAAGAAACATTGGGGGAGTCTGCTCCTCGATATTTCACAGTCGCACGCTAGGCAAATGAATTTAAGCTGGGCAGAACCTCCACTGAAGATGAACATTGCGAAGGGCGCCCTTCCATGTCCCTTACTGGAGAAGACGTAAAAAAAGTGGAAGATATCGTGTTGGCCGATCGAAGGGTGACCGCAAGGCATATAGCTGAGGTCACAGGGATCTCCTATAGCAGCGTTCAAAGAATCATTGTCAACGAAATGCATATGAGAAAGGTCTCTGCACGTTGGGTGCCTAGAATGTTAACCGACGAGCAAAAAAAAAGAAACGAGTCAACATTTCGAGGGTGAATCTTCAAAAGTTCCAGGCCGATAAGGGAAATTTTTTGTCGCGTTTTGTGACCATGGACGAGGCCTGGATCCACCCGAAACCAAACAACAATCAATGACTTGGAAACGAGCTTCCTCACCAACGCCGAAGAAATTCAAAGTGTAAAGTTCAGTGGGAAAGGTTATGGCGTCTTTTTTCTGGGATGTAGAAGGAATTATTATGGTGGAATATTTGGAAAAGGGGGCCACTATAACAGGCTCTTACTACGCATACCAAATAAGAAGATTACGAGATTCTATAAAGTCAAAAAGACGCGGTAAACTGCGCGCTGGGGTGCTGTTTTACTAAGATAACGCCCCGGCTCACAAAGCCGCAGTTGCGATGGCTGCCATTGAAGAAATGGGATCCGAACTACTCGAACACCCTCCCTATTCGCTAGATCTAGCTCCCAGTGACTTCTACTTCTTTCCTCGGCTCAAAGAACATCTTCGGGGCAACAGATTTGAGGACAATAGTGAAGTAATGGCTGCAGTAGAGTGCTTTTAGGAGGGCCAAGACAAATAATTTTTTTCTAAGGGAATTATAGGCTTAGAAAAAAAATAAACTAAATGTATTAACTTGTAAGGAGACTATGTTGAAAAATAAAATACTTTTTTTTATCTAATAGTTCCGTTTCATATTGATTATCATTACTTATTGATCAACCCTCGTATGCCCATTTGTATGCTTAAATCTTTAAAACAACGCAATGGATTTTGATGCGGTTTTCTTAAATAAATAAAGTGATTGAAGATTAAGGTGTGCGAGCCGCTAGTAACTAATAAAACAAACGCGTCATACCCATGTAGCCCTTTATTGGTTGGATGGCAAGTTTAAACAGTGTTTAGTTAAACATGCGTTTAAACATTTTATGTGGTAAGAAAGATGGTATCGCTAAATGACGTAGATTTTTTAGAATCGTCACGAGAGCGGCCCGCTTTTACTATTGACCATAAAAATTAAGTAAATTCAAAAGTGATAAAAATTTACCTCATTACATGAGTATGACGTCATTGAAAATTGATCTGATATATGAAGCTAGATCTAATCACCATCTCTATTTACTTGTATTGCACAAAGTAACTAGCAGCTCGTCCCAGATGCGCGTGGACAAACATCTATGTCAACATATTTTAAACCTCTCTCTTGAACTACTCTATCAATTCAAATAACCACATCAAAATCTAAAAAGACGTTTTAAAGCGTAATAAAAGCGTACATAGGAACATACCACTAGGTAGTGATAGTTATTAAAAAAATGTCTGTTTGTTGAAGGCGATAATTTCTAGAAATGCCAGTCGGAAACTTGGCCATCGTCAGAAACCATTTTAAAGAAGTGATCTTACATCATTGTAAATGATAAAATTACAATAATTATACTTTGCAGGTGGTGCATCAACTTGTCTGAGTAAGGATCTACCTCCTTACATATTCCTGCTTACAAAACGTCTTCTAGTCCAAATGGTACTGTCGACTTGCATAATTAGCCAAACATCCCGGCCTCTGTACAGCGATGCACTGAAGTTCGGTGAAGTTGTAAAAAATCGTAAAATTAGCAACAAGTTAGTCATTCAAAAAAAAAGATGCACTGATAACGTCTATGGTGTTGTCTCTTACTACACGAGCTAAGTAGGTTTGTGCGATAGCTCATAAAAAAATATTAACAAGTGTGAGCTTCGCTGAGCAAAAACTGTTAAAGTTACAGTCATGAAATTTGGTGAGTAGGGTCGTCTTTTTAACTAAGGCCGGAATTTCGGAAATTCTACCCCTAAGGGGTTGAAACAGGGGTTGAAAGTTTGTATAAAAGACCGTCATTTTTAAGTTAGAAACACGAAACTTTATTTTTGGGCTACTTATCAAAACTTATATGTAATTAAGCATTTCTGAAAATTCTACCCCTAAAGTGAGATAAAGGGTTGAAAATTTGTATAAAAGTCCTAATGTCTTATATTATATACTATAATCAGTAAATATATTGACTGCCACGCGAGAAAAGCCACGGGTAACAGCTAGGTTACTATGTACTCATGGGAAAACCCACGGGAAAAAACAAATATTTATTAACATACACGCATACATACATACCTTACAGGATTCGCAGACAGTATGGAGTGAAGAGTGTTTTTATCCTTATGGTCTGCCTAGCTCTCTACGTAGTCACTGCTCATAATATCATACAAAATAGGTCAATCGACAAAAAAATAGGTTTTGGACACTTGGGACATCAGCCTCGGATAAAATATCTCCAGCGATTTGATCCTACAAGGTCAACCTAGGTCTCCCCGGGTAACTACAATCCTCATCCGCATTGTATATCTGTTTTGGCATTTCTTCATTTTCTATTCTTTCATCATGACCAATGGAGTCACCTAACCCTGTCACGTTCTGAAACCGACACTTTCTTGAAATCTCATTTTCTCTCTGATCTCGCTGTTACGAATGCGATCGGTGAGAGTTACATTATTAATTTATTAAAGAATTATATTTACCGTGCCGCCCTCGTTACGAGTACTTGTTTAATATACTTATTGAAAATCACCGGTTATTATTTTCTTTGCATGCATAATAAGTAGAACACTTCCATTACTTCGTTATAAACCGTCCATATTCCGCAAAATTCGCAGTAAAGTATTCAAATTACAGAAATCTTTTTAACTTAAAATACATGGCTGCATTCGCATATATTTCGGTCGAGGGAATTTCTTTGGCGAATATAACGCAAACAAATAAAGTTAGTGGGAAACTATTTTTAATAAGCGTTAAATTCTCCAGGTGTATTTATTCCCGTCTCGCTTAATTTGCTGGGAAAATGGAAGAAATATTCCTCAGTTTCTTGGTTTATAGCTGTAAATGTAATACGAAATGCAATAAAACGCATGTAATAGAGAAATGTGTACTGAAAGAGATTTCATGAGATATCTACATCTATGTGTAGTGACAGCAATAAATATTCGTATCAGTATTCGATAATATCCGAACACCAATATTTTGATTAAAATTAATTTCAAAAAAATAGTTATGTAATGTAAATATGAAAACTCGTTTCTTTGTTTATTTGTCTGCGTTCTCATATTATACTGCTGTGCGTAAGATTCGCGTGTGTCAATTATTAAGCTTTTGTTAAATGGTACTGAAAATCCGAATACTCGTATTCGCGAATATCGGTGTAAGATATTCATATTCGCAAATAGTGACATAAATTTTCGCATTCGCATTTCAATCACGAATGTCTAGAAATCAGACATTATTTTACAAAATTGTTATCTTGATTATAATTTAAATAGGTTAATTCATAAAAATATTTTTGGTAAGCTTTGCAAAAATATAGCTGTTGCCCGCTGCGAAAAGAAAGATTTTTTCGGTATAAAAACTATCCTATGTGTTAATCCAAGTTGCCTTTCTATATATGTGCCAATTTTCATGAAAATCGTGTTAGCAGTTTTTACAGACAGGAGTAAAAAACAAACAAATATCCAAACTTCGGCTTTACAATTTTTACTCTTTTTTCACTTTATACTTTTATTTTTAAATTGGCTGACCTAGTCTCAATTTAAGCGATACGATTAGTTATGTGTAATACAACTCTATATAGATATTTTTAAAATACATTGGGATTTCCGAAGCTTGACGAATATAGCAGAAGTGCATAATTTAAACAGTACTACTGTACCTTTTCTGAACACCTGCTAAATGAATAAATAAACAGTTTAATGAATATTTTATTGCAAACCAAAAGAAATCGACTATCCACCCACAAACATTGACAGATCGATTGGTGATTGTCGTTTTTAAACACTTTAAAAAAACTTCGCTCGGGTGTTCTATATAATCTATCAATTATAAAGTGACTTGGATTTTTTTACGCAGGTCGCTTTAAGCGTCTGTCCTATATAAATTTGCATAATATAAAAATAGTCCAAAACTATTAACACATACCAAACTGTTCACTTCAATAACATATTTTTTAAATAACCCTCAAATAAAAAAAAACAGTTTCTATACTTATTATCGTCGGTGCTTGGTAGAATTCAATTCTTGATACAATTTATTTACAAACACTTGTACTTTTTGTTTGTAAAAATAAAAATATATTGCAGAAAGTACAATTATTTGTAAATAAATTGTAAAAAAACATATCTTGAAATCATTTCAGTACTGTCGAATCTCAAAAAATTTTTTGAAATCGATCCATTCGCTTAGGAGCTGTGATGCCACAGACAGACACAACCACACACACATATATATCAAACTCATAGCACCTGCCTTTTTCCGTCGCGCGCTAAAAAGAAAAAAATTCTAGTAAAGTGGCTAGTATATAATAATAATGAAGTACTTATACTCGTAGTAATACCAGGTAAAGATAATTACAACATGTAAACAAATTGTGGACACTATATTTTCTCTAATATTAACGTTAAATCTACCCTAGCAGTAGTAGTAGGTCCAAAGAACCAACTATGTACTGGTGGAAAATGGAAATTTCTATGTTGCACATTTCAATCCGCCTCTCTTCTAAATGATAGTTTACAATTTATTATTACAGCCGTGCGGTCCGTTAACATATTGAAATAGAGCTACGCGCTTTCTGCATTTTAACTAAATTTGCCGATTTGAATTTCTTCCTAAATCTCCTGTGATCGTAAAAATTTATTTATTTCAAAATAAATAAAATTGGCTGTAGGGAGGTTTTCAATAAAAACGGATATCGTGATTTTGATTAGCAAATTTTATAAAAAAAACATTTTTAACTGCTCAAGCGAAGCTCAAAAACAGCACAATATTATATGTTATAATTGTTACATATCGAGTAAATATTTAGACAAAATAAAAACAAAATAACATTCACAATTGGCACGCTTACCTATTAGTAGTAAATTGTAAAAACGCTATTACAGTTATTATCGTTTGTCACCGCGGCGCAACCACGATTTTGCATATCGAGTGTCTACCAAATACCAGACGTATAAATATAAACGCCGCGTTCTTTCCCGTTTGTATGAATATAGAACACTGTATGTAATATACTACTGTTTTAGAGACTATTGTATATCATCAGGGAATTCGTTTCTTATTTGTCTTACTTTAAAAAAATCAGATTAAGCAATGTAATAGAACAATAGACGATAGAATTACTGACTTAAATAATTAATAGATTTATTTGCGAAATGTAAAGAACAAAGGAATTAGCTTCAAACATTTATGAAATAATTGGACGTAATATTCAGAATGTTCAACATTCATACAATACAAAAATGTTTTAATTGTAGCAAGAAGACCTTCAATAAAGCCACTTTTATTCAAGAACACACAATGGGAAAAATTGGGTTAAACAGTACCAATTACTTTTAAGGAAGCTAAAAATTCGACGCTCCCTTTAAATCCTACTAGTCCTACTAATATTACAAATGCGAAAGTTTGTAAGGATGCGTGTATGTTTGTTACTCTTTCACGCTCGAATGGCTTAACGAATTTGTCTGAAATTTGGAACACGGATAGATTGTGACCTAGATTAACATATAGGCTACTTTTAATTCCGATCGCACTACGGGTTTCTGCGAAAACGCTAGCAAAGCTGCAGGTAATAGCTAGTGCATACATCAATAGTTATGTTTAAAGCTTACAACACATAGTCACAATGATAAATAAATTGTATTTAAATTTTACTAGCTATTTATTCGCGACATTCAAGCCCTTAGGGGTTTGAATATCGAAAAAAAAATATATGTGTTCAATTTAGACTTGAATTCTTAAACTTGAATCTTATATATATAATTCTCATGTCAGAATATTAGTTACTGTATTCCTCCGAAACGGCTTCGCCGATTTTCACCAAATTACTCTTATTATATTAGTGACTCTTGCATTTATAATATTAAGTATTTCCCCGTGTTGGTCCGGATCTCCAATGTAGCTATCGGTGGCTATATGCCTTTATCTCAGTTTTTGTGTGTGTATCTGTCTTTGACATCATATCTTTTGTATGGATGGACCAATGTCAGTGCGAAGTTTTTTTGGTTGCAAGCTGAAGTGATCCATGTGGTTTTAGCTATATTCTAATTATAGATTACAACAGGAGTTATTCCATTTTTATTTTAGTGTTGTTAGTATTTTCATATAGTATATATGTATATATTTCAATATGATTGAAACCACATGTATAGCAGAGGAGCTACGGAAAACTATTGAATTTCCCTAAACCTTTCCCAAAACAACACTACACGATAAACCAGATGCACCCAGCGCTGCGGTAATCGCCACTTAACCTAAAAGCAATATTTTAATATGCAAATGATATTAGTTCCCCAGATTTCTTGCAGAAGATGAGGGTTGTGAGATGTATGTTCAGCTTGTCGGTGCAGCGGTAATGTGCTACAGGCAACAGCTGCAACAGCTGCAACGGCTGATTAGCTCATAAATATGCAATATGGCTGTGATACACATACGACGTAACCCCTACGTTCTAATAGATTACGGTATTCATTTTCTAAAATTACGAACTAGGCTCAGGGATACGTATGCTTATTCCGCTTGACCGAATCGTTGGTCGAGCGGCTAGCGTACACGCCTAACACTGACTAACCGAGGCTCGGGTTCGATTCCCCTCGTAAGCAGGCATTTGTATAATGAACATTTAGATATATGTCTGCTTTTCCGGGTATGGGTGCTTATTAAATTTATTGTGGTATCAGGGTGTAAACTGTGTCTATGTTGAAATTCATTGGAATAGATTCAGCTATTTCTATTAAAAACCAGTACACACATATTGTCATATATCACAAATCTCACTTACAAAAAACTAATTCCGATATCTCAATATATTTTTTCAAAATTATTTTCTTTCGCTCCTTTTGGTGCCTTTTGGTTCTCGTCGCCTAATCCTATCCTATTAATATTATAAATGCGAAAGTTTGTATGTATGTATGTATGGATGTTTGTTACTCTTTCACGACCGAATGGCTGAACGGATTTGTCTGAAATTTGGAACACGAATAGATCGTGACTTGGATTAACATATAGGCTACTTTTTATCTCATTCACACAATGAGTCCCTGTGAAAACGCGGGCGAAGCCGCAGGCAACAGCTAGTGTTTAATATTATGTATCTATAAGTGAGAACCTGTAATTGGCTAACTGTTTTTTTCTTCTGTTACCATTTAAATTGTATAACTGCTGTTGGTCTTCCATGTGAAATAAATAAATATATATGTCTGTTTGTCGATGGTTTTATAGGTCTTGAAGGTATGAACCGATTTCGATATGGATTTTACATTTGAAAGCTGCAGAGTTCAATGAAGTTTTTTTTACCACCTAATTCAGTTAGTAGTTAGTTTTGGGGGTTATTTATAATTTTGATTTTTAGTGTTACAGGGATGCAGATATGATGGAACAATCAAGAATCAATTCTTTCCTTAAAGATCTGCAACGCAAATGTAATAAGTACTCCTAGTACTTCTGAAGTCCGTAGCTCGCGATGACCACTTACCACAAAGGAGACAATCGTACAAATAGGTCGCATTTGTACGTTCGCCTCCTTTTCTATAAAAAAACGTTTGTCAACTTCACCTTAATTTTGTCTAGTATAGATAGCTCCAAAGCGATATGACCTTGTGATATGTTTAATGCCGCAATCCTAGATTATATTTAAAAAGAAATATTAAAAAAAAATATTTCGCCTCTGTCGTCTAGTAATCAGGTGTTTGCGTAGTCTAAGTGAGGTCCCGAGTCGGGTAACACAGAAATATATTTTTCAAATTTTCTAAAAAAAACTACGTTCCTTGAGACTGGTTGAATACACGGTTGGCTATAAGTTTGGCACCTGTCTGACAGTGAAACTAAAAGTTAAAAAAAAAGTATCTTCACGCCCAAGTCTCCGAGGAACTAGGCAGGGGTATCACCAAGGAACCCAAGACTAGCCGAAGACACTAAGTCAGACAATGTGATAGCTGGCAGTAATTTTCCCGGCTACCTTACCCTCAAAACCGGAACACGTCATTACGCCTTACCTATTCCTGCCGCCAAAACGGCAGGAATAGGTAAGGCGGTGATACCAATCCGGGCGGGTCGCTGCAAAACTCTACCACCTAGTCAAATGTCACGGTGTTAGTGCCGCTAAGCCTATGCTCGCCTTTTACGAGCTGCCTGGCAGAAACGCAGATGGTCTATTCTGCAATGGAATCCGGACCAACACGGTTATATTATAATAAAATATTTATCATATTGCAGTTATAATAAATAAAATTTAAATAATTCGTTTATTATAATAAACCACCTATTATTCATATATTATAAACTAAATGACATGTTGGCTACGACAATCTTTATCGGAGCGTATTGGCCAAATTAAACAAGAATTTCGTAAATTTTCGTGATAGAGTCTCGGTAAGTTTGTATGAAATTAAGACTTGAAGAGTTATCGATATTTTCTCCGAGCACCAACAATTTAGTTAGTTAACAACTATGTAGTTTTGCAACAGATTGTCAAATTGAGAACTTTTATTCACTGTTGTTGTACACTTTGCAAGTTATTATATTTAGATTTTATTCTAATGAAATTTTCGTTATAAGCATGGCAACTTGTAAAACTTTTAAGCTTTTCTATAGTGTACTTGCAAGGTTTCATCAATAAAATGCCATTAGTTACTTAAGTCCTTTGGTCCTTTATTCATACCAAGCATTTACTATATTTCAAAAAAATATTAAATCGCGTGGTAATGAAATAATTGGACACGATTTTAACCGAAACCAAAGAAAGACTTTCTCAATTAGACTGTACGTTTTTTTTTTTTAAATTGTGTTGCGCGATTACTCGGCCAACAGGTAACCGATTTTGATAGATAAAAATCATTACCATCAAATCAACGTGTCGGTGTTAGTGAAAAATGTCCGAGTAAAGAATAGTGCACATTTGGACGAGGCGGAGCGTATCGGGTCGGACCGGATTGCATTGGCTGATTTTAGTTACTCAGTATCAAATAGTAAAATAAAAAAGAAGAATGGCAACTCTACATTAACATTGTGAAGTGTGGAAAGTGGCGCCTCTAGTAGTTGTCGTACAAAACCTCAACATCACGATGTCATTAGCACCTATATTTAAATTAGTAAATCGCTTTACCCTCCGCTTTGGTGACTGTAGGCCGCATCGGAGTCTGCGCGTGCGGTGCCGCGGAAAAATATGCTGCGATGCGGCCTGGCATAGTGTGCGTTGCTACATACAAAATATACGAAAGCGATGTTATTTGTGCCATTTTTGCGATGTGAACTGTCCCAATTCGGCCTTAAATAGTATTAACATAGTAGAAACCAACTCCTTCTTATGCGCTGCTTGTTAGAAAAAATATTAGAGTAAATTCTTTGAAGGATCCCGGGATCAACTCAAGATACTACAAATATGAACATACTTTCTGCAGTAAATTACAATTTTGAATACTTTTTACACAGTCTGTTTTTGCACACGTTGCAAGTAAAGTGATAAGTTTTAATCCTGTGCAGGATAAAGTTTCCCTCGTTGTAAACGTTGCGACTTCTAAATTTAAACTTTTTGCTGTTGACTTATTTGCTAAGAACGTTAGTGTACATTTATTTATCGCATCTGTAGTATATTGGTTACGTATTAGTGTTAGTCTTTGGTTTGATTTAATTAGTGGATCAATTTTCTATGTCAGAAAAAGCATTAAGGTAGGATAAATACGGTCGAAGTGAGAGCGCTACGGAAAATCTGTGGTGTGACGCTCGCTGACTGCATTCGTAACAGCGAGATCCGAGAAAGAGCGGGGTTGAAAGTGTTGGTGGTAGAATGCGGAGGGGCATGCTTCGCTGGTTCAGCCATGTGTTAAAATGAGTGAAAATGATAATGAAATGATTGCCAAAGCAGATATAAAATGCGAATGTGGACGGATGTAGATACCCGGGGAGACCAAGGTCGACATTCCACGATCAGATCGCTCGGATATTATCCGAGAGTGGTGTCAAGAGACTCTGAAACCGGCGTATTTGTCTGAAAAGTATAATGAGTGTGAAGGAAGCCAGACAGGTTTGTTAGGATCGTGAGGTTTGGCCTACTCCGTAAGGGACTTGGCGTGAAGATATGTATATAATATGTATTTATTTTCTACTGTAACTTTGTCCGGGATAGTATAATTGTTGGTGATAGGTTTATTACTTATCATTATTTAATATTACGATGAGATTAAGTAACTTCGGTTAATCGTGCGTGTATAGCTATAACTATAATAAATAAATAAATATCCCTGGACAAATTATTCATTTTAATCTAACCTCAAAGTAAGCAAACTATATCATTTATTCGGTGGCTTTAGGTATACGCTTGCGTTATTGTTATTAAACAACAATGTTAAAAAGTATCTTCACGCCCAAATCCGCGAAGTGGTAGGCAGAGGCACAACCAGGGCACCCACGACTAGCCGAAGACACTAAGTCCCACACTGTGATATGTGGCAAGCCTATCACCAACCGGGCAATTAGTGTCTTTGGCTAGCCGTGGTTGTGCCACTGCCTACCACTTCGGGGATATGGTCGTGAATAATACCATACCAGGTATGCCTTTAATACTTTATAAACTCTTATCAAAAAAATAAAACTTGAACTAAATTACTTAACACGGGCATTATTCATTTCCGCTGCTATACACTTTAATTATAAACATCAGATTGCCGCCGAATTACATTTGGCTGACCTCTTCCCCACCGAGCACCCCTACCAAATTATTAACCGTTCCCATTTTTACAATATTGCTACTCTTAAATAAATTACCTCATTTTAATACTACTGCCTAAAATAATATATCTAAAATATATAAAAAATATATATAAAAGAAAGTCGGGTTTGTTACAACACTTATAACTCGAAATCTGCTTGACCAATTTTTATGGTTTTAGATCCGTTGGATTTGTCTTCGCCCCGAATAGCAAAATACACCTTAAAAACCATAAAAGAGTGTGTGTACTCATGTATGCACGTAAGAAGTTATACTTCTTTGGCGTAACAATCCAAAAATACCAGATAAAAAGGTTCGCAACTAACTTCAGGGTGTTGTTTTTTTCTGTCGGTAGCAACTAACTTCAGACTGTCACATTTGTCTGTCGGTGTGCGCGCGCATCGTAAAAATTCACTTTCATCGTTTTTCCCAATCGCGCCAAAACAAGTATAACTTCAAGAAACAAAAAAAAATGAATCATCTATAAAAGAAAGTCGTAAAAGTTGGGTTGAAAATTGATGGAGAATCAGCTTAGAACAGGGAGAAGGACATGGGGTACATTTTGTTCCTTATAACAGCGAGAAAACTAAGAAAAACGACATTTTAATTTAAATTTCCATACAAACTGAACGGGTGAAACGAAGTTCGTCGGAACAGTTAGTTAAAATATACTAAAACATTCCAAAAAGAATACTTCAATGTTATAAAAGCCTGAAATACCCTTACCTCAGGTCTTAGCCTCAGGCCTGAAAGAGTATGGTTTGATTGGTCCGAGACTGCTCTGGGTCCGTATTAAACTAGGAGTCACGCGAGTTTTTGTGGTAGCAACCTATGCTC
>NJDC01010440.1:49763-77945 GCA_002245475.1 Calephelis virginiensis | reverse complement strand
GGTTCGCAACTAACTTCAGGGTGTTGCTTTTTTCTGTCGGTAGCAACTAACTTCAGACTGTCACATTTATCTGTCGGTGTGCGCGCGCATCGTAAAAATTCACTTTCATCGTTTTTCCCAATCGCGCCAAAAGAAGTATAACTTCAAAAAACAAAAAAAAATTAATCGTCTATAAAAGAAAGTCGTGATAGTTAGGTTGAAAATTGATGGAGAATTAGCTTAGAACAGGGAGAAGGACATGGGGTACATTTTGTTCTTTATAACAGCGAGAAAACTAAGAAAAACGACATTTTAATTTAAATTTCCATATAAACTGAACGGGTGAAACGAAGTTCGTCGGAACAGTTAGTTAAAATATACTAGAACATTCCAAAAATAATACTTCAATGTTATAAAAGCCTGAAATACCCTTACAAGAGTATAGAGGCTACATATTCGACTCCTTTTTTTACCGATTTTAAGCATTATTTTATTTGAAAGAGCGTACTGCCAGAGTGATCTGAGAGCAAATAAGTCTGAATCTGATCTGAAGTTGGATCTGATGAAGGAATCAAAGTGTACTCAAGGAATATTACTTTTTTTATATAGCTAGATAAATTACTATTATATAGCTAGATAAATTACTTATAGAAATCGGTTTTAAAGTCTTGATGCGCTTAAATTATTTAATACAAGTAAGGACATCTTATAGAAAATAATTGGAAGTCACAATGTTTTTATATATTATGCTGCATATCTTTTTTTTTTAAATTACTTATAAAGAATTATAGTATTTAATTATTTTAAGGATAATATTTTCCCTCGTTGTAAGCTCTTTGAATTATAGGGTTAAGATTTTTGCTTTCCACTAATTTGTTACAGATACCACAAAATTTTACCTTTATTCAACATCGACAATCTTATGGTACTACTGTTTAAATTGCGCGCTTCGGCTTGACACTTTTTACTCTTTTTACACTTAATACTTTTAGTTCTAAATTGACTGACCATCTAGGTTTATTAATCTTTGTAAAATGGCAACAGCAAAATTTTAATTCTAAGAAGGATAACATTTTCCCTCGTAAGCGTAGTGACTTGTGACTTGAAAAGTTAATCTTTTTGTTGTCTGCTTATTTGTCTGGATTCAGGATGCAGCTGAGCATTATTTAGCTTTAACATTTCTGGTGCATTTTCTCGTTTATAATTTACGTGCAGTATTCGCTATTGGCGAGTGATTTTATTTAGCTGTTTCATTTAATTAGTTTTGTAATAAAATGCTTGAATTGAAGTTAGCAAATAAAGGAATTTCACTGTGAATTTTTAAATTACAAAAGTTTATGGGAAGCTCGCTTTTATGCGAAAAGTTGTAAACAGAGGAATATAGTGCATTTTTGTTTATCGAAATGAGGAAGTTTTGTACAAGTTTATAAATTAGTCCATCTTGGGTTTTTGTGGTTTGTTTATAATATGAATTAACCATATTCGGATTTCATTGAGTAAGTATATTGTGTAATTATCTTTTTATAGTTTGTTTATTTAAAATTTTGAAATCTCCAATCAGAAGACGAAGAAACAGTTTTAGACATTCAGTAGTAAACGCGACGCCTTTAAATATCAACTAATTAAAAATGAAAATTACTAAACATAAAATGTTCACTTTCCATTTTATTTTAGCTTTTCATTTTTTAGAAAGAAAAAATTACTTTAGGCAGAAGAAAAATTAAATTTGGGCTGTTTCGGGAAGGAGAAACGGAGGAGAGAGAACTGTGTGTGATGGTCATGTTCACGTAAACCTCCCACGCTGAACTACATGCATATCTTGCTCTTTCTCTTTTTCTCACAACTCGTATTTATTGCATGAACCTTCTTTTTACTCATCAGCCAATTACGCAAAAAAGCTCAAATTTAATTTTTCCCGCATTTTACTCGTAATTAAAACATCATGTCCCAAGGATAAATCAAGGAATAAGGTGGCACTTTCTTGCCGTCGCTTTCGCTAAGATTTATCTTAATGGTTTTGAATGAATAAAGTTTGGATGATTTTGAGCAAGTTCTGTAAACAAAAGTTGTTTCAAGCGCTTCACGCTAACTCCGTTAAAACAAACAAAGAGGCCAAATAAAGTTTCAGAACTGTTAGATATAATCTTATAACTACCAAACATCCAGTCGGGTAACGTTGGATTTACAATTTATGAGCTCTTGGTACAGTTGCTCTATCTCTTAGTATGTTTCTTCCCTTTTGAATTGTTTGAATTTGAATTGAAACTGCAAAAAACCAACGTTGATTATTTTTAAAGATTTGGTGATTCTTTTTTTGAAACTTAGTTCATGATCCCATATAAAATTTATCATCACTAGACTAATGGTTTTTGAGCAAATACTATCACGTCGTTTATTATGTGGGACCGCTTCGGAACCATAAAACCTACATATCCAATAAAGAACTATCAAAATTTGTTCGTTATTCAACCTAGTCTGATCTTGATAAATATTTAAGGGACTGTAATATAAATTTTATCAAGATCAGAGTAGTGTTGTCAACTTTTAAGTATAACTCAAAAACCAGTATAGGGTTAAAAAAAAATATAAACAGACCACTTCAGAACAGCTACAAACTTCCTTTTAAAATGGATTAATAAATTCCGACTTGGTAATGAGATTAAGGTCAATATTTTGCAGTTTCACTAAGGTTATATTATTATTTAATATTTAAGTGACATAGAATAAAAGAAGGTCGTTTTCTGCTGTCTATTTCTATCTATGCTTAGATATTTCAAATTACGAAACAGATTTTGATGCACTTTTTTTATTAGATCTAGTGAATTAAGAGGAAAGTTTATCTATATATTATTACGTGATGCCAAAACTTTGGACGCCTTTTACCGAAAATTGCGCGGACGCAGGAGCATACAATTTGGTAAACTTATAGCTTATGTGCAGGAGGAGTGCAGAACTCTAATATTTTTCAATAATAATACTTATAAAGTACATTAAATTAATAAATAAAACATTACTCACACTACCATGCATTTGACACACACAAACAAATATATTGATGATAACGATAAAAGGTCACAGATGACGCACTAAAAAGTTTGGAAACAAAGTAGTTGGTCTTGAGTAATGAAGATGGCATTCTCATCAACAAGATATTAATATTTATTATGGTCGAATTTCGACCAAAGTACGTATAATAACATAAAAGTTTGCCCACCCGTGCAAAGCTAGGAGGTGTTAGTAACCTATAAAGTAAGATAATCTTGGTGAAATAACTATTTTGTTGCGGTAAGTAATTTAGGATATTTAAATTTTTAGGCAGCCTCGAAAGCACAACCGTGCTCGTTTATGTGACATCATATTATATTAACGCCTTCTCGCAAACAGCGCCGCTATACCACTCTGTGGTGACGTTCTAATAAAACTATGTCGCACGTGAGGCGTCTGTTCATGTAAGCAAATATCTATAACTTCAAAACTATTTAGAATTAGCCGACCCGGTGAACTTCGATCCTGTGGCACTCGATACACTTTGTCTGCTCAGCAGGGACATGGCGTTAAGGCAATATGTATGTATGTTATTTGACCTGTACGTTCAAATGTTACTCCTTATTTCGGATTTTAAGTTATTTGGTCATTTTACACTGAGTGTTGCTATCTTTGAAATTTCTAAACTACAAAACTTATATCTTGCTAAAAAAGGTAAAGTAAAGTAAACTTACTCTAAAGCACGTACTAAAAACAAAAAAATAATAAATTAAATCAGACTACATGTTAATGAATTATAGCCCAAGTTTTATGTTGACTTGTAACCCTGTCTCTCAGGAACCGCTTTAGTAGGCCGGATGAAAAGTTGCTTCAAACCTTCCTCAACATTAAGTAAATCAAAACAAACTTACTTGTAAAGTTTAATTACAATCGGTTCAGAAAAAACAGACAAAAATTATAAAATACCAGAAATATATTCTGGTGCTTATTTTCAGCCGCCTGCGCCTATTTTTTTAAATATCTTCAATAAACAGAATTCGCTCTTCTACGGATTTATTGTAAGCATAGATTTCAAAATGTAAAAAATATATATTGGCTACTATTCCATTCGTCTCTATTTAACTTTACAAATACTGTTTTGTATTTAAAAAGTTTCACCGCAACCTTCCTTAACCATTATTTAAAATACTTTGTCTGAAAATTTCCAGATACAGTTGCCCTATATTTTTATTTTGAGCTGAAAGGAAAGTAAAGAGGATGCACCTTCAGATATTATGCGATGGTATGGACGGTAAGAACATCATAGAAACTATACATGCGTCGCTGTCCTATTGCTACCGGTGTACCATTTATCCTTCTATCCGGACCGGAATATGAGACTATCAAAATAGAAGCAGTTTTAAATGATGCATCTGCTCTTATAGTCCGCCATGTCGATTCGGCCTCCTTTGCAAAATAGACCATTTACCTATCTACCAAGCATCTCGTAAGTCGCGAGCAGAGGCTTACAGTTACTAACACCGTGACATCTGACTAGGTGGTAGAGTTTCGCAGCGAATCGCCCGGATTAGCCGTTGACGTGTTCTGGTTCGGAGTGTAAGGTAGCCGGAAAACTTACTTTTGCTCGAGGTCTTAAAGTAAGTTTACCTGCTCGCTTATCCTCACGATAAGCCTGTGCTCGCCTTTTACGAGCTGCCGGGCACAAAAATACAGACGGTCTATTCTGCAAAGGAGCCCGGACCAACACGGGGAAAAACTACAGAAAATCTACAGAGAACACGACCATATTAAAATCACAATATTATGCATTGTTAGTGTACAATTCACATAACCAGGACTGCTAATGAGCATGATGATGTAACAGAGAAAAGCAATCAAGCTGAACTGCGGTTTATCTGCGAACAACTAAATCACACGGTCATATACTCAAAGTAATTATCATTTGGTAGGCAAACAGAAGGAATAAAACTAGTGCAGTGAATAGAACAAGAGACAGCGACGTTTTTGTCACTCTTTTTATTCACTGGTGCACTTCGAGAGCGGCTATAATTCATAGTCTAAGTTCAAGTACCAAGTTTTTAGTTGTGAAGTTAGATTTCTTTCAAACTTTATTAGTGGACTTTTGCATTTCAAAATTTCAAAAATTTATAGTTTGAGTGGTTTATGTCTTTGTTTTTCTCAGTTGGTTTATGCGAAATGTTTTATTTGATCGACTTATTCTAACAAGTTTAATAGTATGACTAAGTTTTATAGTGTAGTAAAAAAGATGAATTTCTTTGCAATTTACACTATAGCTAAACTTTCGAAAGTTAATTTTGTATATTGAAAATATATTCAAAAAACAACAACAAAAGGGTTAGTAAAACACATTATTGTCTTTTTGTTTATCTCTATTATTTCCCTGATTTATATCAAATCCTTGTGTTCCGTGGAAAATTGTGGGATTTTTTTATCTGGCTGGCTAAAGAGCTGATTCCCGTGGGAGATAGGTAAACGTCAAAATGTAAATTCGACTATAATTCATTAACGTCTAGGCGGATTTAATATACTATTTTTTTTATTTGTGATTGTAGTTTTTTTTATTTCAAGTCATAAGTATAAGTTTTGTAGTTTACAAAATGCAGACGTAAGAACCCTCAATTTAAAGTTTTAAGTCCCGAATGTAGAGAAAAATTTGAAATACATGCAGAGTATAGACTGCCAAGTGAACTAAGTTCACCGGTTCGGTAAGTAAGAACATATATTCGTTGTACGTACACATCAAATAATGTTCGCATGTTACAGTGCGTTGCCAATTTGAGCTTGTAACCATAAGCTACTCTATTCTTCAGAGCTTAACACACCAGTTCAGCGGCAACTTGCAAATAAAGAAAATTCGACGTTCGTCTTTTAAATCAACTAAAGCTTAACATTTCAAAACTGCAATAGCCTAATAACTAGATGCAACTTTCTCAAAAATGTTTTTGGTTATTGTTATTAAAAAAGAATTTATTAATAATTACAAACGTTCAATATTCAGCCTTGCATGGGAAAATGGTACTTAATAATTGTAGAGAGATAAAAATTATGCAACTGTTAACTATGAATTATGATGATTATTATTATTAGGCTTACTGTAACTGGCACCGTGACACCTGACTAGGTGGTCGAGTTCCGCAGTGACTCGCCCAGATCGGTATTATCCCCTTACCTATTCCTGCCGCCTTAGTGTCTTATAGTCGAAGAATTCAATAGTCCGTCTCATAAATTTAAGTTTTTCTGGATTTCTGTATTCCTTGTACTACTTGTAGAATTCTCCATCAAAATCCTGTATAAGTCCGGGTTCCTTTGAAGAATAGACCATCTGCCATCTTGCTAGGCAGCTCGTAATAGGCGAGTATAGACTTACTGTCACTAACACCGTGGCATCAGACTAGGTGGTAGAATTTTTCAGCAATTCGCCCGGATTGGTATCACTGCCTTACCTATTCTTACCGCCATAATATCAGTGCTTGCCGTTAACGTATTCTGGTTCGGAGGATAAGGTAGCCGGTAAACTTACTTTTTGTGTCTCTAGGCAGTGTGTATTTCTTACCATCAGGAAATCCGTCTGCTTGTTTGCCTTCCAATGTCGTAAAAAAATAAGGTTCATCAAAAACTAAAAATGTGTTTTGTAAATTATTCCAAGCTTAAATTGATATTGCACCAAGTGCAGGTGTGACTGTTCAATTTTTTTTTGCAGGTCACTCACTTGCAAAACTGCTACATTAGTCAAAAAAAGTTAGAGTATACGACATCAATCTATCGATACCTTAGTAAAAAAAAGTTAGTGTGTTATTCAAAGACATGAACTTATCAACAAAATATATAAAGACATAAATAAATGTAACAAACAACTCTACCTACAAATACTAACACCTACGTTCTTCAGAACTTCAGTCTGTCCCTGCGGAAATCAATTTCGCTTTGTGGTTGCAAACTGCAACGACTACGAGTCGGCCATTTTCACTTGAACACTTACGTTCATAAATCTACTAACTAAATAATACAAATACCTAATGATTTCTGAGCCTCTAGCTCTCTGCCTATTGGGAAACATTTACGAGTGTTGCGAAAATGTTTCAAGCCTCGCTTCAGCCAAACATCTTGGTAACGTCCTTGGTGGTTGCTATTACTTCTCGTTAACTACACGACCGAGAATCTTTGGCTCGATTCACTATTATAAGTTTCGTTGTAACATTTGGTATTCGAATTTAATTAAATAGTGTTTATGATACCACTTTTTTCAATTTATTACTTACGTTCACGCCAAGCTCCTTACGTTTCAGTCAGAGTATCGACACTGTAATGTATTATACAGTATTCGTCATCATCATACAATCGGGCAAAAACGCGTTTACACTTAAGCTTCTTGGGTTCTGTATGCGCTCGATATGCCATCATTCGCGGTTGCTGAGCAGTGACGAACGGTCGATTTAAGGATGTTTTTTTTTGTAACCATGCGATGCATGCGATTTGTGTAATGCTATTTTGATATTCACTTAATATGGCACAAAACAAACAAATACTATACCGTGCTGTTTTTAACTTTATTTGAGTTCGGTAACAAAGGATTTTTATTAAAAAAAAATATTATTTACGATCACAAAATCATAAAAAAAAACAATTAGTAGACGTGATTATAATACGGAGGGTACGTAGCCCTATCGCTTATTGATAGTCTAGAGGCACTGCATCGCTGTAGGTATTAAATTAAATATAAATGTGGTGTCGTGGGACAACAGGTACGAACAAAGTTTCTTCGGCTAATGTGGAATCAACACAATTCATGAGTATATACTATGCATTGGTGTGGTGGAGTGAGTGAGAAAGAGAAAAGTATTATACACTACTCGCTTGTGTATACGACTGTCGCGCCTGCGCACGTCTCATTTAATGCTTTTCTTCCACCCACTTTTTCTTACGGTTTTTACTATCACGTTTTTTTCAGTTCGGTCGCGCAGCAACCGTCGTGCTGGCACACGTCTCATTTAACGGTTTTATTCCACCCACTTTTTCTTACGGTTTTCACGATCACATTTTTTTCAGTTTGTTTCAGCAGCAAAGTCCCTACCTCCCCCAAGCCTGGCGTAAGGAACTAGTCCCAAAAACACGGCTGAGATAATCTACTGTATATTACAATACCGTGGAACTCGTATCAAGTAACAAGACTTGTTACACTTAGTGTCACTTGTTTCCTCTGCATCTCTCTTTTCATTCAAGCACGCCAGTTTCTCATCCTCTTGGAGTGAAGATATTTTTTGTACATTGTAGAATTAAATCTAAATTTCTAAAAAAATGTAAGTATCTTCACGCTCGTATTACTGAATCAGTAGGTAGAGGCACGTTCATTGATCCAACGATTATCTGAAGGTACTTAGTCTCACAATGTGATGGATGCCAGTCGGCAATCAAGTACTTATCTGGACTACAATAAAAACCAGAAAAAATGTTTCTGGTTTTTATTAGAAGACCTGACAATCGAACCTCATGTAGTTAACGCTAACACCGGACCACCAGACCACAGAGGCGACTAATTATAAATTTAGTTTGCGTACAAAATCGATATCACATAATACCGACATTAAAATTCTGGTGAAAGCTGGCTAGTATTCAGTATTGTGAATAAATATTTGCTTTTGTTACAAAATAGATATCCATTTTCTGAGAGTAATTTGGCAGGGATTCATACACGGTATGTAATTATTATTACGCTACCTACACCAGAAACTATGACTTACTGTAACTTGTTTCTAACCCCCACAAAAAAAGAGCGGTGCAATATATAAGTATATGACGTACACACATAGGGCTAGGCCACAACACTGTGTTGCGGCGTCGCGTTTAGTCGGTGTCCATACTTTATAAATCACAATTCGAAAACAATTTTTTAAAAACAGAAGTACAAAGGGGAATTGTGTACAAGTTTATATTCAAAATTTTGAGGAGGTAAAAAGTGTTGAAAAAGCAAAACTCGGTAAATACTTATAAACATTTATATGTTTGTTAACTGTCAACTAAGACTTCCCATGTCACTATTAAAATAATTACAAAATTCGTTTCTGATTATGTTAGCTGCTGTTCTACTTTCGTTTGGTGTTTTGTGTAAAATTTGCAAAGAATCGTCAACAAACATTTCTTCAAACGTTTGTGCGCCATCTCGACTCAATACAATTTTTCATCTGTATTCATAATTGTCAGTAATTGGTTTACCCAGTATTTTCTTTTCTGTTTATTTTTCTTAACATATCTTAAAAGTAGAACACGCGAAGTGCGGTCCATGTCTCACTAGTAACTGAACCGTTGGTTACCGTATTATCGTACAATGTCGTATCCGATAAAATTTTTGCGTTGCGACATCTCATCGCATTACTGTGTGACGTCGTTTTTGCGATGCGACGTCGCAACGCAGTGTTGTGGCCTGGCCCATACGTATGCGTGCACGTGTGCCTGTGCGTGTGTGTGTGCGCGTGTGTCTGTATGTGGGATAATAACTTTATAATGGATGGATGGATTTTGATACCGATATTTTGTTTGAAAACTGACTTGAACGGGATTCTTAGCTTCATTATTTATAGGTTTTTAATTTTAGGATATTCAAATGCTTCCTCTCCTCTGTGGTTAGACCACAGGTCTAAGTTCCGGTTCCGGAAAGAGATTTGACTTCGTAAGGTCTTGGATTTGAGTCTCAAACCAGGTAATATAAAATGTGTTTATTCTATTTCTTAATAATAACAAAATCACCTATGACATTCAAGTCACCTATTATTACCTATCACATCGTAGTCCTGAGTGTCCTTGTTGTAAATCTGTCTATCTCTTTCTGGTTATGAGAATAACGACACTTTTTATGGAATGCTTAAAATCAACGAATTTCGTCATCAGCTTCATCAAATGACATAACCTAAAAATTGATTAAATTACCAGCATACACAATCCCAAAACAGACTACTACACATACCACTAGCAGTTTTGTTGGTAACGACCTTACCACATGCTAACTTCTTACGAGCTGATAGGCAGGCACATGATTTTCACTGCCTAGTCATATAAGAACTTAAGATACTTAAGTTACTTACTTACTTAACCTATTCTAGTTAATCCAGTCAATTTCATATGCCGTACAACTTTTTTTATCTTCATTGCCGGAATGTTTTAATTAATATTCTGCTATCATATAAGAGATAATTAATACACTCGTTATTTAGATTGAGATTAATTTGATTCTACTTTATTTTGCGTATATCGACTAGCTGAGCTGGATTGCATTATTCTTCCTTACATATGTAAGAAAGATTTTTAATGATGAAATTTCATTCATACCAAATATCCACATATTAAATATAAAAAATCCGTAAAAAAACGACGGGTTACACTCCGAGAGTGCTGGCAGAAGTAAAAACTTGAATATTAACGTTGTGCATTTTTGAATACAATACAAAATGACAACACGAACATTCACGCAAGCGCGCTGCGCCGTCTTGCGAATTTTCGATTAGGCCACGTGTCTTGACGCGAGTTTAAAAGTTTTTACCCATTCTACAAAAAGTGCGCAATGCCGTTAAAGAAGTTTTCACTTCAAAAAATCAACAACCTCCGGTAAAACCAATCCATAATGTAGCTGAGAATATTAGCTCTCATTTCAACTTGTTCTCAGCAGACTCATCGCGACAGCTTTAAAGTAAAAAAGCCTGGTCGCTTTGGAGTTGTGATAGCACACACACACGCACACGCACACACACACACACACACACACGCGCACACGCACACGCATACGCGCACGCACACGCGCACGCGCACCTGCACATACACACCCCGCTTATTCATCGACAGCTAATAAAAAATACTTAGACAAACTGTTACGAATAGTACGTTGACAAATATCGTGACATAAGACTTTTATATATACTATATACATCTCAAATGTTATTGCAAATAAATTCAACGAAGAAATAAATAAAACTTTCTAGAATGTTCATTGCTAATTCCTTGGCAGCTTACGGCGAAACTCAGAATTTTCTCACATATTTCTGAAGCCGCTCATTGAATTTGCAGACTCGTCTCAGGAGACGTGGATATTATGTTTCGGTTGCAAACTTACATGCTCCGATGCATAAATGTGAAACTCACTTACGGCGATAGTCTAGCGCGTATTATCTACTTGCAAAGCAAATTAGAATCTCTGAACGACTTGCACGTAATAATTAAGAGCAGTAAGACTAACGGAACTACGGTTTTATTTCAAAACTCACGAGACCGCTAATTTGTGTGGTCACACCGCCGTCGCGGTAGAAAAATAGCTTAGCGAGCTTGTAAGAATCTAAAACCTACATTTATATGCAAAAAGTGTGCGGACCCGCAACCGCGGCAAACTCTGCTCCATAAGTTCTTAGTCTTAACTGCGAAATCCAACTCTATTTCATTGGGTTGCTCGTCACGAGTTGATAATCACTTTTTTTATGATATTGGAAGGCAAACAAGCAGACGGATTTCCTAATGTTAAGAAATTCACGCCGCCTAGAGACACCAAAGGTGGTAATGTTGCGTTGCCAACCTGGGGCCGAGATGTTAGGTCTCGAGCAAAAGTAAGTTTACCGGCTACCTTACCCTCCGAACCGGAACACGTCATGACGTTATGACGGCAGGAATAGGTAAGGCGGTGGTACCAATCCGCACGAGTCGCTGCTAAACTCTACCACCTAGTAACTTCACTTTTTTTCACTTTTTTGAAAGATACCAAATGATGCTGAGATGGTCTTACATATTATCAACCTTACTAACCGTATTTGAATTGTAAATAATAATGCACAGTTATATTTTTATTTATGACAAAAATCGATCATAGTCTAGTTCGATCATAAAAAATATGGAACTATATCGGAATCATGACTTATTTTCTTAAAAAAACATTAAAATCAGTTTACTATTGCCTTAGTAATTTCATAAGAAATAAAACAACCTAGTCGAATTGAGATCTCCTTTTTTGGAGTCAGTTAAAAGGGCAATTAAATAAAATTGTTTAGAAATAGGAATAACTTTATTGCACTTACTGTACATAACATTTCTACGTAAAATACAGTTTATGAACTTAAATTTACATGAATTCGGTGAATTAGGTACATTGAAAATAAACCTTAATTTTCCGTGCTAGTTTAAAATTGTATAACGGGAAAGTAATCTCGACCACAATAACAGTTATATTTAATTAATTGAAGGTCGCCTCTGTGGTCTAGCGGTCCGGGTGTTGGACTTGACTGCATGAGGTCCCGGGTTCGAATCCCGGGTCGGCCAACAAAAAGAAAATATGATTTTTCCAATTTTCTAGTAAAAAAAAATTGTTGGTCGGAATTGGAAATGTGCTCGGTTGGCGATAGGCTTGCCACCTATCACATTGTGGGACTTAGTGTCTTCGGCTAGTCGTGGGTGCCTTGGTTGTACCTCTGCCTACCTCTTCGGGGATATGGGCGTGAAGATACTTTAATTGAAGGTACATATAAAAAACTAATATCGAAAACACTTAGCATATTACTAGTAAAAAAATTAAAACGTAATCCAACATAATATTATTAAGTATTCTATTGATTCAGTAAGTATTTTGTTCGTCAATATCATTGACCTCTACATACATGGACATACAATACCTTCTTTCTTTCTTTCTTTAAGTATTGGCCTTCACGTTAGTATTTTGCCAATAGTCAAGTAGAAATTTGCTTCAAATTTTACATCAATTTTAACAAATTATAATTAGTCATCAGTCATAACTCATAAGTCATCAGTTAGTCATGTCAGGCTCTTGGGTAAAGCGATGGCCTCATTACCCAAGCTCATATAATGAGGTTTGGCGGCAACGAGGAAATATACGATAAGCTAATTTGTTTATGATTATTACATTTGTGCACTTTCACTGAACAAAATTGTACAAAACGCCACCAAAATTGACTAATTTCACTCAATATCAACACGAAATTCAATAATTATGAAAAAACTTCGAACATCTTTTCTCTCGATGGCGCCAAAACTCCTTGTGTAAAGTTAAAAAGAAAACTATTGTAGGCATACAAGTATCGAATTGGTGTGGGTACAATTATTTTCTGTGACTATGACGAGTCAGTTAGAAAACTGAGTCTGTGTGTGTGTGTGTGTGTGTGTGTGTGTCTGTGTCTGAATGTGTGTGTGTGTGTGTGTGTGTGTGTGTGTGTGTGTGTGTGTGTGTGTGTGTGTGTGTGTGTGTGTTATTATTACTCCAAAGCGACCAGGCCGATTTCGACGTGGATTTTTGTTACAAAGCTGTCGTGATGAGTGTGCTGCGAACAAGCTAAGGTATAAGAACTGTACCACTTACCTACTTCAGGCATATGGGCGTGAAGAAACATTTTTATTCGTATTTTTTCTGTGTCTAACGGCCAGTTTCTAAAACGAAAATCAATTTTATTCTACAAACCAGCTTTAGGTTGGTAACGCACCATGTCCACCTTTGGTGTCCGTAGGTGGCATGAATTTCTTTCCATCAGGAAATCTGTCCGCTTGTTGGCCTTCCAATATCATAAAAAAAATTAGCTCTTAATAACAGCTGTTTAACATGTGTTCAGTTTAGAAATTTAAATCTGACTCATGTTCAACATATTTTGATTGGTTCGGTTAAGAAATTTAAACCAAACTCCCATATGCTGTAGCGAAAAGCTAAATCGCAGATTAAAAATGATTGGCATTTCGGAAACTGATCACTAGACACAAAAAAATTAAAAAATGTCTTCACGCCCATATGCCTATAGTGGTAGACAGAGGCACAACAGTAAATCACAATGTGATAGGTAGCAAGCCTTACGCCAACCAGGCACATATCCACTGTGCGATGTTCATTAGAAAATCGGAAATATACATTTTCTTTTAAAGCCCCTACCCGGGGATTGAACCCGGGACTTTAACAAGTCACATACGACTCCGAGCCGCTAGACTACAGAGGCAATGTCTATATCTTGTACATACATACATACATATCTTCACGCCAAGTCCCTCACGGGGTAGGTAGAGAGTTTAGAGTGCCAGACCTCACGATCCTGATATATCTTGTAATAACCTACAGATATATTAACTAAATCTTGACGGTAACTTCAAACTGTAGGTAGGTTGTTTTAAAAATAAATTTGTAAGTAGGTGCTACATGGAGCCCGACTTGGGAGAAGGCCATGCGGTTGTTACCCATTTGGGTAGATAAAATGATGATTGGGGGTGATTAAAACATTAAACTTATACGGAAGCAGTTTACAACTTAACATTACAAAAAATAACTTACATACATACATACATACATATCTTCACGCCAAGTCCCTTACGGGGTAGGCAGAGAGTATCGAGTGCCAGACCTCACGATCCTGACAAACCTGTCTTGCTTCCTTCACATTCATAACCCTTTTCACACAAACACGCCGGTTTCGGAGACTCTTGACACCACCCTCGGATAATATCCGATTGATCTGATCGTGAAATGTCAGCCTTGGTCTCCCCGGGTACCTACATCCAGCCACATTCGCATTGTATATCTGCTTTGTCAATCTTTCAATATTTCAAAAAATAACTTAAGTTCAAATTGTTTCTACTAAATATACATAATATGGATTAGGAATTACTAATTACATAAATATCCTTAAACAAGTTACTCAATTTGAATTCATTTATATTATTATATAGAAAAATGTAAATATAAATATATACCATAATAAATTTCATATACACCTAGACCTAAAAGTACAAACAACAAAATAATCATCACACAAATACCTGCCCCCGTCAGAAATCGAAACCGAGACTTGGGTTAGGCCGTGGAGATAGGCGTGTACGCTAGCCCCTTGACCAACGAGATAGTAAACCTTAAAAATTACTACTCAATTTTGATCAAATAAAAACGAACCTAAAATTATATGCTTTTAAAACAAAAAATGAACCAAAATTTGAAACAAAGATACGGATTTCTTGACAGACCGTAAATCCATACACGTATAATCTGCAACAGAGCACTGTACTACCAAAAGCCTCGTTGCTAATGAAGTATATAATGTAGACTAGTATCTTACAAACTAGTAGTTGTTGCAATTTTAGAGCGGTAAAACTACAAAAAAAAACGATTTTGCTTTCAATAAGTAAATGAATAGAAAAAATTAGAACTTTCCTTAATTTCCTTGGGCTTCCATTATCAGATCCAGACTTAGAAGCAAGTACCACCTCGGAAGTGTGATATTTTTTTTTAATTGGCTTCGAAATTATCGATTAACATACATAAATAAATAATATCAAATTTTTTGTTCGATGTAGGTACTATATTGTACTCTACACATTATACAAACTTTGAAAAACAATTACAATATACTTATGTAATGTACATAATAGTCACCTAATTAGATAGAGATAATCTGAAAATTTATGAATCTATAAAACATATAAATAGTTAACAAATAATCATACAATTTTCAAAATAATTGCTATGAAAATGACGAATATAAATACAGACAGAATCACAACCAGGGCACCTACGACTAGCCGAAGACACTAAGTCCCACAATGTGATAGGTGGCAAGCCTATCGCTAACTGGGCACATATCCAATTCCGGGCAATATATAGACATACATATATACATATATCGACATACTCCTTATTTCGAAAGTCGGTTGAATATATATCACGATGTTTGGTTTCTATTTTATCCTGGGAATATAAATCAGCCACTTTAGCTAACATGTAAGCACTCCATTTGAATTTTCCTTTGTAGCTTCTATACGAGAGGTCAAGTAACTTTACTCTTTTGAAATAAGAATACATCTCAGGAAATAGTTTGTTAGAAACTAGTTACTTGGTTACTGTCATTAGTTCACTTGTTTTTAGTTGAAAAGTTTTTTAATTTGCTACTTTTATTTTTTTTATATCTATCATTATTATTTTATTACTTATGTTTAATCTGTAGAAAGGTTAAAGATAAAAATAGGCATCAGAACATGTTTTAGACTTTTTAGGTTTTTGTCTCTCGGAGTTAAATGCTACTTTTTAACCCTCCTGAATAATAAAAAAATGCCCGTGGGAGAGGGTAAAAATATGAGGGGGGAGAGGGGTAAAAGTGAAAATGTTAATTTGGCAATAATTCATGAGAAGACTGATTTGATTTACACTTTGTGTAGTATGCGCTTCAAATTGTTTTTTTTTTCCAAATCATAAGTTGCAAAAAAAAGTAAGTATCTTCACTCCCATATCCACGAAGAGGTAGGCAGAGGTACAACCAAGGCACCCACGACTAGCCGAAGACACTAAGTCCCAAGTTGCATAGTTTATAAATTACAGACGTAACACTCAATAGCGATATTACTATGCTTCGTTTCTTTAAAACTAGTTTAAAGTTTATTGCTTTTTTGTTTGTTACTTTTTTATTTTAAAAACTTTGTCCTTCAATCGGCTTATCGAGGACATTACAAAGGCGAATACCACGAGCAATTTTTTTTTATTAGTCACTACAAGTTTGACATTTTTTTTCTTAAAAGAGTATAAACCAATTTTTTTTCTACTAAGTAATAAATAGAAAGTCGACGTCGGTGTATTCTTTTACAACACAGCTGTGATCTATTTTTGGAGTTGGTCACTCTAGATAGTGCTCACCAAGATCGTATTCCAATTTGAAAGTTAAGATAGCTAATAAACTCACTCTCGAAAGAGGCTTAACCCTTAACTGCTCGCATGGGGTCAACGCAGTTTCGCGTATCGGAAAAATGCACTTGCAACGGTTGGAACCTTCGCGCGCGCCCGCTAGCCTGTTAATATGCGCTAAAAAACATACTTTAGTACTGCTTAGGCCGCTGTAGGTGAAGGCCATACCGCTGCTTTCTTGAGCCGTGGCCCGTGCCAGTACTTACGTAACTTTTTTGAGAACCACCTGCTTCACCTACCACTAAACGTGGGCTGTGCTGTAATTGCCCGAGAAAGAGTGACCGAAAAGTATTCACTGTAATGATCACTTCATTGTTTACTGCCAAAACTGCAATAACGATGATTGCCATAGTTCCTAAATATTAATGAAATTTTAATGCATGATCTCATGTTGTGTCAAAAACATTCCTTAATGTAGAAGTTTATATTTTAGTTATTTTTATGCCTTAGATTTTATTTTAAGATGTGAGTTTTTATGTCTTAAAGATTAAATAAAGTATTTTGATAATTACTACTCGTTTGTTTCATTAAAAAAAAGAATCATCAAATTTTATCCATACAAATTAGGGTCACCACAGACCCCGTGCGATCAGTTAAGCGATTTTATTCTTACGAGTAGTTAAGGGTTAATACTTCAACCTAAAGAAGGCAACGCAAAATAATCTCTAGTGTTTATAAATGACATATACATTCAAATAAAAAATTATCTCTGGACAAATTTCACTAATAGTTCTAACCCCAAGCAAGCAATTACATGCTTGTTTAATGGGTTTCAAATACTCATACATATAAGATTTTAAAAATATGATAAAAGTAAAAATTCAATAAACACCCAGATACTAAAATACTGACCGTATATATGTTTATCACAGAAATGTCTGCTCTTGTAGAAAATCGAACTCTAGCCTCAAGTCGCTCAGTTGGTGGCATACCATATATTTAAGTATTAAATATATAATTGTATTATACTAGGTAGTAGGTGGGTGGTAGGTGGAAGTCTATGGTCTAATCTATCGGTCCTGGTGTTGGACTTGATTTCATGAGGTTCCGGGTTCAGTTCCCGGGTCGGACAACTTAAAGGAAATGTAATTTTTAAATTTTCTAATTAAAAAATGTTGCTAATCCCGAGCAGCTAGCCGAAGCTAACTCTTCGGGGATATGGGTGTGAAGATATTTTCATTTTAATACATTTCTTATTATATGTATAATTATATTTTACTAGGTGGTAGAGTTTCACAGCCACTCGCCCGACTTGGTACCACTGCCTTGCCTATTCCTGCCGCCATAACGTCAGCGCTTGCCGTTGAAGTGTTCCGGTTTATAAGATAAAATAGGCAATAAACTTACTTATAAATGAGGCCTAAAATCCTGGCTTTAGGTTGCTAAATCACCAATACTAATTTTGGTGTATCTAGGCAGCATGAATTTCTTATCAGTAAATCCGTCTGCTTGTTCAAATATTATAAAATAAACAGTAATAATACTCAAATATGCAAATATTTTGCTTAAACTTAGCAGTAACTTGAACATTAAAATTTTGAACTAAAATTTATAACTTTAAAGTCACAACTAATAAGTTTGAATGTAATGAGCTTAATGTTAACGACGACACATGTCACGTTAAGTGACGCTTTATGTGTCACAAGATTTTAATTAAAACTTAAATAAACTTGATATGAGGCTTCTCATATGAAGTTTGACATGACGGTAGTTTTGAACATCTCTATGCTTGGGTGGAGGGAAGGAATTACCTAATATTCACGTAATAGGAGTTTGTTATTAGTTTAGTTTTTCCCTCCGTAGACCCTACCAAAACTGGGATGGGAATCTTCAAAGTAAAATTACTTATTTGCATTTTTATGGATATAGCGTATGTCCACAGCGTCTGGTGTAAAATGAGACTATTATAATCCTGGTGTGTCCTTAACTTAAGATTTCTTTATTATGAAGGAAGAAAAATAAAACGCTCTCATACCATTTTATTAAAAAAACGTAGACTTAAACATTAAAGGTTCAATCTGGTATTATAGCATTCATTTCACTGTCATGCAGACTGTAATAACAATTTAAGTTTAAGTAAAAATAAAGTAAGTATCTTCACGCCCGTATCCGAAGAGATAGGCATAGGCACAACCAGGACACCGTTTAACCGAATACACTAAGTGCCACAATGTGATAGGTCGCCATCCTATCGCCAACCAGGCACACATTATCCAATTCCAAGCAACGTTTTTTTATTAGAAAATTGGAAATACTCAATTTTATTTTTGTAGCTCGACAGTCAAGTAAAACAATTGGACCGCTAGACCACAGAGACATTTAACTTTACTTTTACCTTAGTCTTTTATAAAGACAATTAGAATATTAAGTTTCATACGAATTAAATGTTAAGAAGTAAAATGATAATACAGCCACATTGGCTAACTTTTATCTGAATTTGAATAAAGAAAATTTTAATTAATTTTAATGACATTGTGTACAATTTAATACATAACAATGTGTTAAATTGGAATATTCACAACTTGGTTTAAACTATAAAGTTATACTTATTATTATAACTATAAAATGACTGACTATAAAGTCACATTAGATTTTATAAGAATTTGTATGCTGAAAATTTCATTTTTAATATCACATTTAGTTCAATACAAATTTATAAAAATTGGAACAATCTTAATTTGAATAATTATCATTCACAGTGGGTTTTATACGAATGAGAATGTTTATAATTCGAATTAACTGCTATTGTCACATTGAATGAGTTTTATACGAATTTAATCCTATCAAGTAAGTTTGTTTGTTACTCCTTCACGTAAAAATTGCCAAAATCAATTTTCATAAAATTTGGCACACACATAGAAGGTAACTTGGACTAACACATAGGATAGTTTTATACCCAAAAAGTGTTCCTGTGGGACCATTAACCAAGCGAGCAACAGCTAGTTTAAAATAAATTATGATTGTTGAAATAAAAGATTAGGTTAATATTATGTGAATCTTAATGCGTTGTAATAAAACATAGATTTATTAAAGTTTTGTATTTTCAAGTTTTGATATCTGTAGCGCAGTACGCCAACAACTTAGCTTGAACCATATTAAATTTTTACTTGTTACTGGAAACAGTCTTCCGAATCGGTTTCTTAATTTCGTTATTCATTACGTATCATCAACACAACTAATATATAATATATAAATAACTAGCTGTTACCCGCGGCTTCGCTCGCGAAAAATTTAGATGTAAGCTATCCTATCTTTCAAGTTAGACCAAACTGCACACGGTGTGTAAATTTGATTAAAATCGGTTAAGTGGTTTAGGAGTCTATTGAGGACAAACATTGTGACACCAGATTTATATATATTAAGATAAGATATTTACACACATAGTTTGTTTTTTATACTTTTCGTGGATTAAAAGAGGACGAGTGATGCCCTTAAAAGTTCATGTTCAAATGTGGATTAGATTTTATAGTAAGACATTTAAGTAGATGAAGCAATGCTGACAAACATATACTAGAATTAAAAATAAAATCAAATTTCAAAATGAATTACTGAAACGTTTTTACTCGTCTAACTTCCGAACGACTGAATTCAATTGCTAATTGTGGTTTTGAATTATTTTTGGAAGTTTAGGTAAGAAAAAACTATAAGGAAACTGGAACAAAAATATCCTGTAGAAACTGAATGGGTATAAATGTTTGCCGGAACAGCTAATTTTTACTAAAATATTCTCAAACAGACATAGCTACTGTACAATTTTAAAATCTTCTTACTACTGGAAGTTAAACAAAGCTCTCTGGCCTCGCATGTAATACATGTGATGCTCGCAACAAGTGCTTGCGTGTAGGGTTTCCTTAATTTGGTTAAAATATGACATCTGACTAGGTGGTAGAGTTTTGCAGCGACTTGGTACCCGGACTGGTTACCTATTCCTGCCGCCATAACGTCATGACGTGTTCCGGTTCGGAGGGTAAGGTAGCAGATAAACTAACTTTTGCTCGAGACCTAACATCCCGGCCTCAGGTTGGCAACGCATCATTAGCACCTTTAGTGTCTCTAGGCGGTGTGAATTTCTTACTATCAGAAAATCCATCTGCTTGTTTGCCTTCCAATTACATAAAAAATGACGTTATTTATTTAACATAGTTTAACATTTCAAACCCATTAAGAGCTTTCATTAAAAATGCTGCAGTAACGGCCTCACTCACCTGGAGGCCTTTAATGATTATTATTAATAAATTTGTCATTAAGTCATAATTCTATATAGAAAATGTCAACTTAATGACTAACTCAAAAATAATTGACATCTCTGGCTATGAACGTTAGATTTAAAACTTAAGTATCGATCTTCAATCGCTGATATTCATGTTATTAATTCATCATGTACCAGTGTAACGTAAAGTGAGAGAAGATGCGGGCTTAGGCTAGTGGACATTGCATTTAATGTTAATATGAAGTAATATTATAAGCAGTCCCAAGAATATTGCATTTCCAGGGCCAGGTATTTGCATGGCGTTCTGCATAGTTTTGAATATTACGCCCCGTAACATCGGTGATATGAATATGTAGAACTGATATTAAAAATAGTTTAAATTCCTAACCAGAAGCCACGTTTTCCTTGTCCCTAAGACCTTAACTGAGACTGGATCTAGTATCCAACGTAACGTTGCGACGATTCGCCCGGATTGCTACCGTTACATATTTCTGTATCTATAACATTAATACTCGTCACTGTCGTGTTCCGGTTAGAGAGTAGGTTTGCCGTTAAACTTACTACGAGACCTCTGATTGGAAACTTACCATTACCGACATTAGTGTGAATATAGAAAATATAGTGTCGGGTCTTAATGTTATAAGACAACGAAAAAACGCGCAGCCCTTCTGGTAGTAAGAAATAACGTGGCTTATAAACAACATAGATGTTATTTATGGCATGAGATAGCGAACAACATGTCTCCCCTGATGGTAGAAGTATCTTTATGCCCATATATCCGGAGAGATACGCGATCACGACTAGCTGAAGACACAAAGTCCCACAATGTGCTAGGTGGCAAGCTTATGGCCAAACCCTATCTCCTGATGGTAAGAGACAATAGCGGCCTATGGACATTACAAAGGTTGTAAGTGCGTCGTTGTCCTAAGATCCCGACTTTAGGCCGGCCCTAGACCTATATTATTAGGCCCTTTGTGGAAATATACCGACTGCTCTATAACTATGGCGGCAGTAATAGGCTATTATTAATAGCCAGCTCTTGTATGGATCCCTACGTTGACTTGTTCCTGCACAGCACTCTGCCACCCGTAGTCTTGGCAAGGACCCATTTTTCTTATGCTTCCCTCTTAGGATCTGCCAAGTAGGAAGTCAAATGGTCCACATAGGGGGCACGGGAAAAAACAGAAAAAGGAAATAACCTAATCTTTCTTACTTCTTTTAATTAGTCGGTCTTGTAGCTTATAATCCTTAATCTGAATTAAAAACATCATATATAAGGCGGATTTTACAGGATTCGGTTTCTTAAAGTAAGAAAAATTTTTGGAAGGTTGGAGCTCATATTTTTAGCCCCCGACGGAACAAGGAAAAACCCAAAGGGTGGCTCTCCAGTTCTCTCTCTTAGCGCGTGTGTTGTGTGTGTATGTGTATGTGTGCGTGTGTGTATGCGCGAGTGTGTGCATATGTTTGTGGAATCATAAAAGCATCTTCACGCCCATAGCCCCAAAGGGGTAGGCAGAGGAACAACCAGGGCACCCACGACTAGCCAAAGACACGTAGTCCCACAATGTGATAGGTGGTAAGCCTATCGCCAACCGAGCATATTTCCAATCCCGAGCAGCACTTTTTTTATTAGAAAATTGGAGAAACCCAATTTTTTTTTGCCCGGCCCGGAATTCGAACCCGGGACCTCATGCAGTCAAGTCTAACAACTGAATCCCTTGACAACTGGACTGGAATCATAACATAATTATAACAGATAGACCGATTTCGATGGAGATTTCTTTGCTTGAAAGATGACTAGAAAATGAGGTGCCGTGTTCAAATCCGGGTCGCGCAATCCCAAAATGTATATTTTCAATTTTCTAATAAAAGTAACGTTGGAAGAATTAAATAAGTGTACAGTTGGTAATAGGTTTGCCACGAATGGCATCTTATACTTAAGTATTGTGCATTTGTATAATCGTTGGTGGTATGATTGTAGCTCTGTCTACCTCTCTGGAGAATGTGGGCGCGAAGATACTTCCATATAAACATTACATTACTTTGAAACAGATAAGATATTATTACAACAAATAAGCAACATAAAGTAAATTGTATTCGACAAAGTTTTATTTCGCTTTCGTCAAAGTTGTGTACTTAAGTCTATGTGTTTGAGCTTAAAGCTCTTTGTGACGTAATTTATGCTTTATTTCAAACAACTGTATCCAAGAATTTTGAATGGACAAACTGACAGCAACTTATTTTCAGTTACAGTATTTCTTTTATGCTGTGGAAATGAAAGCGCTACGGAAAATGTATGATGTAACGCTCGCTGACCGCATTCCTAAAAATGAGATTGAAGAAAGAGTAGGATTAAAATAAGGGTTGGTGCTAAAGTGAAAAAGAGCATGCTTCGCTGGTAGGTCATGTGGAAAGAATGGCAGATGAAAGATTGATAAATCTGATATATAATGCCGAAGTGGATGGATGTAGGAACCAGGGAACACATAGGTTGATAATTCACGATCAAATCGCTCGGGTATTATCCGAATGTGCTGTCAAGAGTCTCCGAAACGGGTCGTATGAAAAGGTTAATAAATTTGGAGGAAGGCAAAAGTCTGGAAGGAAAGTGAGACTTGGCATTTGATAGTCTTTGCCAACCCCGTAAGGGACTTGGCGTGAAGATATGTATGTAAAGTAAATATAGTTAATTTCTTATTGAAGAAGTTTTTTTAAAAAACTGTTGATAGGGATGTAGAAGGTTGATAAGTGAATAGGGTAATGTTCAGGAGTAGAAATCAAATACGCTGCTCATATCAAAGCAGTTTTTTAGTGACAGAAAGATTTGTAGGTGTGAAATTAAAACATAATATATGTGAGTGTGTGTGTGTGTGTGTGTGTGTGTGTACAGTCTACATGCACAAAGTATCTTCACGCCCATATCCCCGAAGAGGTAGGCAGAGGTACAACCAAGGCACCCACGACTAGCCGAAGATACTAAGTCCCACAATCATAGGTGGCAAGCCTATCGCCAACCGGGCACAATTCCAATCCCGACCAACGTTTTTTTTTTATTAGAAAATTGGAAAAATCCAATTTTCTTTTTGTTGGCCGACCCGGGATTCGAACCCGGGACCTCATGCAGTCAAGTCCAACACACGGACCACTAGACCACGGACCAATTGGGGTATTACGGTAGGAACGGTGAAGTAATGCCTAACCGAACTTTTAGGAATTAATAACCATTATTTAAATCGGTTGAAGAATTTAAAACTCAACACGATTTTAGCGTATTTTTTATTTTTTTTAATTGTTATTGATATAACGTCGATAAGGTACATGAAAGTTTCTTTCTTCTTTCTTTCTTTAATTCTTTATTGTTAACAAAAAGTCAAAAAAACAAGTAAATGTGTAAAATTATACCAAAAGCGAGCTTATCTCTAAAAGAGATTTCTTCCAGTAAACCCAAAATAGTGAGAATGCATGAAAGAAATGTAGAACATACAGTGCACAATACAAAAAACTTACTTTACAAAAAAAAACACAAACTAAATTACTAATTATGACTAAAGTGCTAACATGCTAATTCATTAAACACCAAAACGCTCCATTACTGCCTTCTTAAAAACTGTTAATGATTGAATATGCCGAATTTCATAAGGCAATGAATTCCATAGTTTCACAGCATTAAAAGTAAAATAATGGTTATACAACTTAGTGGAACTACAAGGCAATTTCAAAATTCCACGCAGGTGTGGTCGACAATCTGAATCAAAAGGGTGTAAAAATGTAAAACGCTCGTACACCTATTCAAGAGAAGAAGAATTAAATAGAACTTTGTAAAGGAAACAGACAATGAAGGTTTCTACGCTCACGAATGGGAAGCCACCAAATTTTAGGTAGAATTAGAACTCACAAACCATTTTACCAGTTTTACAAAAACCGAACCGGTTTTCTTGAACATTTGAAAATTGACGATCTCTCCTTTTGCCAATCAGCTCGGAAGACATGAGCAAATGTATAACTGCATCTTCACGCCCATATCCCCGAAGGTGTAGGCAGAGGCACAACCAAGACACCCACGACTAGCCGAAGACACTAAGTCCCGGTATGTGATAGGTGGCAAGCCTATTGCTAACTGGGCCATTTCCAATCCCGAGCAACATTTTTTTTATTAAAAAATTGAAAAAAACCCAACTTTCATTTTGTTGCCCGACCCGGGATTCGAACCCGGGACCTCATGCATTCAAGTCCAACAACTGAACCACTAGACCACATAGGCGACTTCACACGTAGGGATCCACCTTCACACGTATTCTTGTCGCATATAAAGACAGTGTCATGTTCCGGTATGAAGGATAGGGTGAACAGTGAGACCACTGTTGGCCTAACACCCCTGCCATAGGACAGCGACGTATCTGCAACGTTATAGTGTCATAGGCCACGTTTATCTTATCTTAAGGAGAGCCTTTACTTTTTTGTTTTCTTATCGTATGAAAACTCCTCTTGTCGGATGTTAATGAAATTTATACGGAACTACCATGTACTAATAATCTACTCGTATCTTTTTTCTTTCTTTAAAAATTTATAAAAATCTGTTCTTTATTGACCGAGTAATCAAATGTACCATATACCAATGTACAATCAAAAACTATACGTTCGATATTTTCCTCGCGTTGGTTGGTCCGGGATTCTTTGCATAATAGACCACCTGCCTTCGTGCTAGGCAGCTTGCAAAAGGCGAGCATAAGCTTAACGTCATTAACACTGTGACATCTGACTAGGTAGAGTTTGCGACTCCTACATACGTATTCCTGTCGCCATAACCTTGAACGTTCGTGGGTAGTGTAGTACCGAAATATTTTGTATCGTCGTACGTTCTGGGTATTACAATACCCAGTAGAACAACGTTCGATTAATATTGCAAGATGGATATTTCAAACATATATTATTATTGTATTTCACTCTATGTACACTAACGTTCACAAAGATATTTCTAGTTGAAAATCGTTAAGTAATTTTCCGTTTTACGAACGTTTTTACCAAGGAACGTTATGTAGTATTTAGTCGCGCAAATCTCGTTTGCGTTTGGACGTACGAGGAGCTTGACAGCTTGAAACGCTGTCGTTCAATTGGATAATGTCAATGCTTAACGTTCACGTGTTCCGGTAAGTAGAATAAGATAGCCGGTAAACTTATTTTTGCTCGAGGCCTGGCCTCTGGTTGGCAACGCACCATTACCACCTTTGGGGCGGCGTGATTTTCTCACCATCAGGAAATCCATCTGTTTGTTTGCCTTCCAATATCATGAAAAATCTCCTTTTTCTAGTTGTTTCAATATAAATAATATTCATACTTTTTAATAAAGAAACACTTGTACTGTTTTACGTATCACTGATAATTTATTACTTTATAACAGCGTCATCAGGGCTAAAACATAAACCACAGTTAAAGAGCCGACGATGGAAAATATCAAATATAAATAATAATCCGTTGTTAGTTATATAACACTCGCATATCATATTTTTTTCTTTTGAGTGTTAACGAATTTAATATGTTCATATTGTAAAATGTGAAAAAATGCTAAAATTTAATATCGTAATAAGTCGTGCTGAAGATGTTAAATTTAGGCATTTTTACAAAGCACGAATACTCTTTAAAAATAAATATCACTAAGGCTAAAGAAATGAATATTTTTAAATGGAGAAAATACTTTAGGTTCAAGAATGTCTGGAGGTGACTGTTCTTTGGAATGAGAGCGCCTTTATACATAAAACATGTAAAACTTGTATTTTTAATAAGACAAGGTACGTGTTGGTCCGGGCTCCTTTGTGGAATAGACCATCTGCCTTCCTTGCCAGGCAGCTCGTAAAAGGCGAGCATAGGCTCACCGTCACTAACACCGTGACATCTGACTAGGTGGAAGAGTTTAGAAGCGACTCGCCCGGATTGGTACCACCGACTTACCTATTCCTGCCGCCAAAACGCCATGACGTGTTCCGGTTTGGAAGTTAAGGTAGCCAGTAAACTTACTTTTGCTCGAGGCCTAACATACCGGCCTCAGGTTGGCAACGCACCATTACCACCTTTAGTGTCTCTAGTCGGCGTGAATTTCTTAACATCATGAAATTTTTTTTGCCTTCCAATATCAAAAAAAAAGTGCTTAAAACTAAACTTCACTCCCGGCTACGTACGGGCTATGCATTTTTTACTACGACTGTAAAAGAGGGGTATTATAAGTTTGACGTTTCAGTGTTTGTGACATCATAACTTTTGAACGGATGCACGGATTCTGATGTGGATTTTTTTATTTTAAAATTCTAGGAACTTTACCACCTAGTCAGATGTCACGGTGTTAGTGACGGTAAGCCTTTGCTCGCCTTTCCCGAGCTGCCTGGCGGGAAGACAGATGTTCTATTCTGCAAAGAAGTCCGGACCAACATGGGAAATTTTAACCACCGGACGAAGCATGAAGACGGACGAGGGCGCCCATCTTTTTGAAAATTTTATAACCTAACGAAAATGGACGTCTCCGATGGTGGTCGTTAATGTCTTGGTCGTGGGTGTTCTGGTGGTATCTCGGTCCACCTGCTCATGGATACGGGAGCAAAATTACTTAAATAGTCAATAGTCCTTATTATCAGTCATGCTACGGTTTTAGATGAAGCGAAGAAGTGAGGAGTGACTTTTCAAAAGGGCTTATTTCTTCGTTAACCATAAAATAATAATAACCAGAAAATGAAAAAAACTCTGAACAATTATTTAACTATTGAATAAATTTTGAATATAAATAACATATTTCACATAATGTTGACATGGTTAAAATAGAATTTTTATATTATTTATTTTCCAATTACAAAAATATATATTTAACTACATATTTTAGAAATAAACCTTTTTGACAAGGACTTATAGAATTAAGCTGTTTTGTTCCATATTTGATGAAAATAAGCCACTTTGATTAGGAACTTTGAGAAATAAGCTGTTTTGATGTGTATTAATAATATTCTTATACAATTAATAACTCCTTATTATTGCTCAATATTAGAGGAATAATCACACAATAATAAACTAAATACGAAGAGCCCCTACATCATCGTCAATTCATCTGGACTTTCCAAGTCTGTATTAGAGGCAGGTCTGCAACTCAACAATATTTTTATACCAAGCCAATTCCTGTATATCAGTCTACTAGTTAAGTAAATTATTCACATATTTTTTCTTATTGCCCTATAGCTCCTTGTCCTCAATTACAGCCGTAGGTATTTCTGTTGGTACCTATTCTTTTCCTCGTTTTGACCAAACACTGGTCAACTTCATTACA
>NJDC01010440.1:29922-48814 GCA_002245475.1 Calephelis virginiensis | reverse complement strand
ACAGGCGTAGGTATTTCTGTTGGTTCTTTTTCCTCGTTTTGACCAAACACTGGTCAACTTCATTACACTCAAATCTGTAGCTTATGAAAACTTTTATGTTACAGCCTATGACCTTTCCTCTTTTAATTTTCGTTTCTATCTAGATCTGTTTAATTTTTTGTATACCCTTTAGATTATTGAAATTTTCTTTTAGATCTTTTATATCCAGCAGCTGCCAATCTTGTCTTAATAATTTTAAGTTGCCGTGCCTTTTCAAAACGTTATCATAACTATCTCTTGTAGTACTAATAGTTTCTTTGCGGATTTATTTTTCTAATCGTCCAAACACCCTATTATATAATTTAGACCACCCGTATTTAATTCCCCGACTGTTTGTGCCATATTTTTCGTCATTTTACTTTACTTTGACACAACAAACAACAACGATGAAACAAAAAAGCGACTTTTACCAAAACCGCCAATCGCGAAAAAATTAAAAAATCTTCACGCCCATATCCCCGAAGAGGTAGGCAGAGGCACAAACAAGGCACCCACGACTAGCCGAAGAAGACACTGAGTCCCACAATGTGATAGGTGACAAGCCTATCGCCAACCGGGCACATTTCCAATCCCGACCAACATTTTTTTTTATTAGAAAATTGGAAAAATCCAATTTTCTTTTTGTTGGCCGACCCGGGATTCGAACCCGGGACCTCATGCAGTCAAGTCCAACAACCGGACCGCTAGACCACAGAGGCGATTTTAAAGACTCGTAAAAATGACATTCACTTTTTATTTAACTCAATAGATATAGTCAAGGGCATATCCCATACAGCGAATATTATGAACTCATTCAAAAACTTACAAGGGTAGGGTAAAATCATCAGTTAAACAGCAGTAAGACTAACATAATATAAGCCCTTTTGTTCCGTAAATATTGTTGAAGAAACAATTACCTAGAGAATTAAGAAGTTTTGAAAAGGAATATTTTAATGGATTCAATGGACAAAAACGATATGGATTTAAGCACTTTTGACGCGAACGTCATTTTTTCAAGTCGATTTTTCAGAGGAAAAAAGCTCTTTTGAACCAAACTTTAAATGTAAAATATTAAAAACATGGTATTTGGACTGATTTGCATAAAAAAAACTTTTTCTTAAAATAGGAAATAAGCCCTTTTGAAAAGTCACTCTTTAAGTAACATCCTATTGAGATTTGGCAATATCGCAACAATTTCAGAACAGTAGATAGAAAGAAACTGCGTTCATCTTTTTCCCTTAAAAAACCCCTTAAAGTTTCAAAAACACGATAAATAAATATATTTTCAATGTAATGTATTTCTTTAAACATAGTGATATGTATATTTTGGCATTATGTTTAATACGTAGGTATATAGAGTTTACCAGAGAGTTTACAGAGGGTAGAGTTTACCCCAGGATATAGAAAAACATCACATCTGTGGCGTCTACAGGCTACGGTTATCTCTTGCCATTTGGGGAAAAACGTTCTTGTTTGCTGTTCTTTACCAAAAAACATTTCATCTCAGTTGATTTATGGTACTTGCAGATATGAAATCTATATAAATATTAAATAAATAAATTAATGAAGTCTGGTAATTTCTAGGTGGTAGAGTTTCGCAGCGACTCGCCCGGATTGGTACCACCGCCTTACCTATTCCTGCCGCCATAACGTCATGACGTGTTCCGGTTTGGAGGGTAAGGTAGCCGGTAAACGTACTTTTGCTCAAGGCCTAACATCCCGACCTCAGGTTGGCAACGCACCATTATCACCTTTGGTGGCTCTAGGCGGCGTGAACTTCTTACCATCTGGAAATCCGTCTGCTTGTTTGCCTTCCAATATCATAAAAAAAAATACCACCTTGGACACTAAATATCACTGCTTAACACTATCATATTCCACAGACACGTATATGTACATAATCATAATATGATATATTATACAATCAAGAGAATGAGAATGAGAAGTCGCCTCTGTGGTCTAACAATTCGGTGTCGGACTTGACTTCTTGAGGTCCCGGGTTAGATCCTCGGGTCAGGCAACAAAAAAAATGTGTGTTTTAAATTTTTTAATACAAAAAAACCTTAACCGAAGTTGGATATCGGTCCATTTGGTGATAAGCTTGCCACCTATCATATTGTGGGACTTAGTGCCTTTGCTAGTCCGTTAGCTAGTCGTGGGTACCTTGGTTGTGCCTATGCTTATGTCTTCAGCGATATGGCTTTAAAGATACTTTTGTTTTACTTAAATAAATAAAGTAGATGTACTGAAACAGTTTTATTACGATTTTAAACTAGAGAATTGTGGATTTTAAAATACATGTCAGGTTGTTTTTAATGAGACAGCCTTGACCGTTTTAAGTCTTACCCCTATCTGGGTCAGTTGGTGTCTGTTGGTAATGTTTTCTGTTTAATATTGACATACAAAGTAACTTTAACATTTGAATTTAATTCAGACTCTGCTGTCAAAGCGGCGTCGTCGTCTACATTGTATTGGCATTCGACTGAATCTAAGTGGACCGTTATCGACATGATAATTTAATGTATGTTATAAAATTTATTAATAAAAAATGGTTGCGTAAAAATGGCTTGGACAGACTATTTCTTTTATTTAATTCTTCTTCTATTTCTTCATATTGCAACATTTGATGAAAAATTTAAAAATATTTTTTTGTCAAATGTTGCAATATGAAGATAATGAGAAAATACTATCTAAAGGTACTCATACCTATAATATAATCTGTGGCAAATCTATAACTAAGGGTAAGGCCCCATTAGTGCGTTGCGCTGCGTTGTGTCTCCGCTGCGTGGCTTTGCGTCGCCTTTGTGGTCTAGCGGTCCGGGTGTTGGACTTGACTGCATGAGGTCTTGGGTTCGAATCCTGGGTCGGCCAACATAAAGAAAATTGGATTTTTCCAATTTTCTAATTAAAAAAATTTAAAATGTGTGCGTGTACTATCGTACACTCGTAAGAAGTGAAACTTCTTTATGACGTTATCTTTCAAAAAATAATTTACTATATGCAACTTTACAGAAATTGGTTAAATAAAGTTAAATTAGATAAAGTTTTTACCAATGCCTACTCCGCTGGAGAAAGTATACTTCGAATCACGCGTGGTAGGGATAAGAAAAAGATGGCGCGTAACGGAAAAATGTTACAATAATTTTTTTTCCAACCCCGATAAAGAAGTTTCACTTCAAAAAAATGTTGGTCGGGATTGGAAATGTGCCCGGTTGGCGATAGGCTTGCCACCTATCATATTGTGGGACTTAGTGTTTTCGGCTCGTCGTAGGTGCCTTGGTTGTACCTCTGCCTACCTCTTCGGGGATATGGGCGTGAAGATACACTCCATTGTATAGTTATGTCCACGACGATTCAATGGATCGATGAACTAGACACGAAGTAGGAGAGAGGGTGGTATACAACGCGTTGTTCCGTTGCAATGACGCAAAGCAACGCAGCGCAACGCACTAATGGGGCCTCGCTCTAACCAAACCAATTCTAAAATTAAAAAAAACATTTTGAGTTGTCCAACCCGGGAATTGAATTCGGAACCTCGTGTTGTCAATGCCAACCCCAAACCACACTGGACAAAATAACACATAAGTGATACTAACATATGGAAACTGCAGCTACTCGTATTAACGACCTATTAAAAATATGCTGGTATATAGCAGTTCGATTGAAATAATTCTATTTATTTCTTCTTTAGTATTCAAGATATTTATTGTAATCGAACCAAGCATTTTTATGTTTTGCACGTTCAGCTTCTTTACAATACATACCTGAGATCTTTCAGAAGAAGAAACTAATGGAATCAGATAAATGGATCGGTTATACCTGCAGGTTTTCGAGAGGTCGTTAATAGCTGCAGTCACCTTAAAAAAATACTTATTTATGTAACTCCTGAAATCTGTGTTGTTTTCAAATAAATTAAATCCAACGGTCCGGCGCCGGACTTAAGGTCTCGCGTTCTATACCCGTGTTAGGCAACAAAAAAAACAAAAAAAATGTATTTTAAATTTGCTAATAAAATAACTATGCCCGGGATTGGATATGTGCCCGGTTGGCGATAGGCTTGCCACCTATCACATTGTGGGACTTAGTGTATTCGGCTAGTCGTGGGTGCCCTGCTTGTGCTTCTACTTATTTCTTCCGGGATTTGGGCGTAAAGATACTTATAACTGCAGTTACCCTAAAAATACTTATTAATATAACTCCTGCAATCTGTGTTGTAATTTTTCAAATTAATGATAAATTTGCACCTAAAGCATTGTAAATTTACAACATAAAAGTAACTTGACTTACTTAACTTCGTAATTTTACAAAGATTTTTTTTAATTTAATTTTAATGTCATTTTTAAATTAACCATAAAAATAACTACGTTAAAAAAACGACTACAAAACTAATAATATTATTATAAGTAAGTATTAAATTGGCTTGAGCACCGACTTCAAACCTGTTAGTAAATGGCACATATAATTAATACGTAGTATATAATTAATGTCAAACATTCATTATTTTTAACTTTTTAGTTTTGAAGTCGGTTTTTTAACGTAGTTATTTTTATTTCATACTTTTTAATTTATTGTTGACATGATTTAATTTAATAAAAATAGACATCGTGATAGGTGAAAGTAGATAAAAAAATACTCATAAAATAAAAATGGGCCTACATAAATATTTTTTTATGAAACCAATTCTAAAGCATTCCCCATAAAAAAAATAAGTACGTAAATCGGTTTAGAAAAATCTACGAAACAGTGTACATACATAAAAAAATATAACGGCCGAATTGAGAACCTCCTCGGTTTTTTGAACTCGCTTAAAAAAACATTATTTTGTTGTGCATAAACCCATCTAATGTTTCATTGTGATTCGAATCTCTGTTTATTTATAAACAAAATTGTTAAGAAAAATATTCATTTTAGGTGGATATTGAAGTACAAGACAAACATTTACTTAAGGTAACCTTTTTTCTTTTTGTAACCACTTTCATCTACTCTAATATTAAACACCGGAGTGTGGCGAAATATGTTAGAATGTATTTTTGTATCATTCTGTATATAATATGTGTCTTTTTAATATCTTTTTAGAACATTAATTTCACAAATTAAAGCCTTTTTTTAATTTTCATATTAATCAAATTAAAAAAAATCAATTCAAACTAAATACACTAGAAAAATTGCTGCTGCCAGGCTGTAGCTATTCTAGTGCAAGAAATCGCACCAAAAAGGAAGGGAAGGACGTTCTGTAATTTGAAAAAAAAAAGTATTTATAAACCTTTCAAGATAGGTAGAGAGCAAAGTTTAACATGTGTTACGATTCATGCATACCTCGCTACATTAATTCATACAAACACAATGGTTTCGGCAACTCAAGATAAAACCAGAGCGATTTAATCCAGAAATATCAACCTAGGCCTTCCCAAGTATACCCAAATAAAATATTTTTCAATATCCTTTCGTTTACTATGTGAGTACACTAATATCCACCGGTGAAAGGTTAAGGCCCCATACTTAGTCAGCCAGAAGAGCCTGTTCCATGATTACTATGAAATATTGCGCTCTAAAGTAAATGTCTTAAGCGCCAAATCACTATTTTTGACACTATAAAAGTAATTTGAAAAAAAAATAAAAACTGAAACAGTTATCTTTTAGGTATAATACTTATCTATGTTTATGTTAATTCTGGTGTCGATATTTTCATAATTGAAGTAGACATATGGGTTTTGCTTTCAAAAAAGGGTTAACTTTTTGTTTTTTTTCTATCCAGCAAAGTGGAATGAATCGTATTTTGGAAACACTAATCTTATAAAGCATATTAATGTTAATCTTGTGTTTTTTTGTCGCCAAGATCCATAATTGTTTTGTATGAAAAAAATAGTATATTGCTGACGTATTTTCGCAATCATGGCCTCTTAAGATCTTTTTGGGCGCTAAATACTATTTGTATAGTTATATGAATATACTAACGTTACTTCGAGGAAACGTGAGTTGGATATCTGAGAAATATCATAAAAGTAGGATGAATGCGGTCGAAATAAATAACTACAGTGTATTGTTGGCTTACAGTGCGTGATATAGCAGTAAACTCAGCAAAAGAGTGGAATTGAAAGAAGTGTTTGCGTAAAAGTGAGTAAGGAAATGCTCCGTTGGTTTGGAATAGTAGAAAGAATTACAGATGAAAGATTGACAAAACAGATATACAATGAGAATGTGGATGGATGTAGGTACCCGGAGAGACGTAGGTAGGTTGACATTCCAAGATGAAATAAGCCGAATTTCATCCAAGAATGGTGCCGAAAGTCTCCGGAACCTGTGTGCCTTTATGAAAAAGTAGTAAATCTGGAAGAAACTTGGCTAGTCTGCATGGATCGTACATAATACTTAACAAAACGTATAGTTATCTTACTTGTCTATGCTTGGCACTCGATTATCCCTGCCAACAACTCAAGAGATTTAGCATGAAGATATGTGTTTATGTGTGTGTAAAAATATGTCATAGTTATGTTAAGTTTGTTTATATTTAGTTTATTTATTTAGGAATATATTTTAACCGAGTTAAAAAACGAGTAAGTTATCAACTCGGACGGTATATTTTTTTAATGTATGTACACCGATTTCTTCGTGGTTTCTGAATTGAATCTGAATTCTTTTTTTGTTTGATACGGAATAACTTAGAATTGGTCTCATAAAAATTTGATTTAAGCCTATTCGTTGTTATTTTATTAGCATTTTTTACATATTTTCATCTATCCCAATGTTTACTTTTATTAAATTTAATCATAGCAGCAATACCTAAACTAAAACGTATTAAAACTAAATTACAAGTAAGTGTTAAATTGGAGTAGCAACGACTTCAAACCTATTAGTAAATAGTACATATAAGAAATAGTTAGTATATAATTTATATGAAATCTTTATTATTTTTACTTTTGAAGTCGGTTTTAATTAACGTAGTTATTTTCATAATATGTTATTATATTTATGTGAAATTAGATGCTCATTAAAATAAGAAAGTACTCTTGTAAATGTTAAGTTTAAGTTACTATAAAAAAGAACTTTTAAATTAAAGCGCAGTGAAACTTAAAAGCTTGAAATACAAGAAAGCTTTATGCGTAGTGGAAGAAAATTTTCTGCTTATTTCACCCACAATCACCGTATTTGATGTGTTGAATACATCTACAAACATTTGAATGGGAAATACGAGGTTATCTTCCATCTTACTTCACTGTGGAGAGTTTTTTGTCTTTCATGTCGGAGTCGTTGCGGATTACATAGTGAATGAACGTTTTGAATTTCTCCAAATGCAAGCTTCGCTTTAGATTGTTTTCTGAATGCAACGCTCCCAGCGAGCTTGCTACAATATGGGATACCATTTAGACTTCAATATGCAAGTAAAACGATGTATTTCACCAAATAAAAGCTTTGAAAATATAACCGAACATTTTTTTAATTTTCTATTCCATTTTTAGGTTAAATCTTTATTTTGTCGAATGTAGAGTGCTACTTAGCTGTTCACCTAATTTGGTAAGTACTACAACAATATCTATTGCAACTTTTTGAAGTGAAACTTCTTTAGAATCGTTGTGATTTCAAAACGGGTGCAACGGAAAAACGACAGGGAAGAGACACAAATATATATTCATCCCATTCTTTTGCAGGTAAGAGAAACAAATATATATTCATCTCATTCTTTAGTCGATTTACTGAAGTTTCACTTCTATGTGCATCATACACCTTGTATGTGCGATTCACACGATATTTTATGATATTGGAAGGCAAACAAGCAGGCAGATTTCTTGATGGTAAGAAATTCACGTCGCATAGCGACACCAAAGGTGGTAATGGTGCGTTGCCAACCTGAGGCGGGGATGTCAGGCCTCGAGCAAAAGTAAGTTTACTGGCTACCTTACCCTCCAAATCGAAACACGTCATGATTTTATGATGTTATGGCGTTACTTATTACTGTCGGCGCTTGGTGGAACTCCATTCAAGACACAATTTATTAATACTGGTGGGCGCCTATTGGTCAAAATTCGACCGTAATAAATTTTAATATCTGGTTGATAAGAACGCCATATTCATTTCTTAAGACCAACTACTTTGTTTCCAATCTGTATGATCTTTTGTCGTTATTATCATTATATTTGTTTGTGTGTGTGTCAAATGCATGGTAGTACGTGTTACATTTTATTTTTTGAATTAATGCACTTTATAAACATTATCATTAAAAATATTAGTGTTTTGCACTTTTTCTATACATAAACTATAAGTGTGCCAAATTTCATACTCCGTCAGCACAATTTTCGTAAAAAGGGTCCAAAATTTATGCTTTACGTATTAATATATATATATGTCTTGGTTTTTCCACGAAATACTGTATATAAAATATTTTCTAGATATAACTGTAATATAATGTATAATGTGGCAAGTATAAGTAATAAGATTAATTTGTGTCAGATTTTTTAAGCATTCTACCATTAAGAATGTTAAAATAGCCGCTAGATTTACAAATGTGACCAGAAACTACAAACGTAAGATACCAAAAAACATCAATATTCTATTCGTTATCTTTTAATATCATAAAAACTCACTTTTTTGATTTCCTGATCGCAAGAATCAATCATTAAAATTACAAAGTCGACAAGTCCCGACTAAAACCTTAAAGTAGCTAAGAACCATTTCGATCAAGTCAAATAAAAATATCCGTATCCGTATCCGTAAGTAAAAAAAAAATATCCGTATCAAAATCAACTAACACGTTTAGGAGTTATGATTCAACAAATAGACACACACCCACACATACATACAACAAACAAAACATCAAACTTTACCATCCTTCTTTTAGTCTTTTTTTGTTTTGGTTAACATTGTCTAAATATTAGCGTAAGTCAAAAACTATGCACAAATTCGTTTTTTATTCGAAGTATAGCTCAAGTGAAAGTAATTACTAGATTATGGTAATTTTCTCAATATTCCTCGCGCTCATTCGGTTCATTTAAATAACTTAGTAAAGAACCCTCTCCACAGAAAATGGAATACTCGAGCCAATTTTGTCTAATTTCCGCCGCAGTTTTGTTTAGTGACTCTTAACTAGAGCCAGGGTTAACGTTATTTCCATATGGGAGAAAACGTTAGGTTTTCTTAGCTAGCCGACCCGATGAGCTTTGTTCACTTGGCACACGATGCTCTTCCTAACCTACAGTATTCTTGGCGTCCTCTGTCAGTCCACAAATTATAAAGACTTATGTACAAGTATGTCAGTCTTAGTGAGGCCAAATGTACGAGTATGTTTATGTAAGATGTCCAGTACGTTCAAAAGTGTAATTCCGTCTTTCAAGTTACTTGGTCACTTTAAACTAAATGATATATCTGCAATTTCTAAACTATAACAGTTATGACTAGGAGAAACAAACGGGACACGTGAAGCACGTACTACAAATCAAACAACTAATTAATACAATTAATAAATTAAATAATTAAACAAATAACAGAATACGCTATTCTGGGATGGTATTGAATGCAAAAAAACTAAGTTACTTATTATTAAATCATCATATACTAAAGAAACACAAATAGGTTCCCCCGTGTTGGTCCGGGCTCCTTTGCAGAATAGACCATCTGCCTTTCTACCAGGCAGCTCGTAAAAGGCGAGCATAGGCTTACCGTCACTGACACCGTGACATCAGACTAGGTGGTAGAGTTTCGCAGCGACTCACCCGGATTGGTACCACCGCCTTACCTATTCCTGTCGCCATAACGTCATGACGTGTTCCGGTTCGGAGGGTAGGGTAGCCGGTAAACTTACTTTTGCTCGAGGCCTAACAGCCCGTCCCCAGGTTAGCGATGCACCATTACCACCTTTGGTGTCTCTAGGCGACGTGAATTTCTTACCATCAGGAAATCCGTCTGCTTGTTTGCCTTCCAATATCATAAAAAAAAAGATAAACATATTGCACATAGCCATAACTCCCTGCATGCAAAAATCCCACACCTGTGTCTATGGCCACACATTGAAGGTGTAACCAGCCATACTTATCTAGGTTTTTCTATGGATTCTAAATTTAACTGGCAACATCGCATATAATATACTTGTAGTAAGCTCAGGCACTTTCTATCTAATAATATTATTTTTAGACAACGCATTCCTTTTATTTTTTACTTTCCTTAATGTTATACAATTCGTTAACGGAATCTTATATTCAATATGGGTTAAGTAGCTATGGTCGGCCGTACAGCTCTTATATCAAACAAATATACTCATTACAACTAAAATTACCGAAAAATATTGTATCACCTAATATTCAACAAAAGTTCTGTAATTACGACGTTGGGCTATGTAAATGCTGAAAATATTGCCAGTTGGTTTGCAAATTAAATAAATGCTACTTAAAGATAACTATTTTAATGAAAATCTTAAGAAATTGATAAATCATCCTGTATATACATGGGCAGTTGCACAAAAACCGACTTTACACTACACGTGCATTGAATGCTTATGGCGATAGGACAACACAGTACATAATTACTCGCTTAATGAATGTTCTGCCAAGCGAATTATGTAACTCCCTGACTAAAAAAACATTAAATATAAATTAAAAATGTATCTATTAGGTAACATAGACTTATTTACTAAGGATTTTTACTCGGGCGCACTAATTACTTAGTTATTTTATATTATTTTGTAGTATGAAGCTTTGTTATAAATGATGGAAAATTAATGTGCCTACGTGCGCGGTGAAGAAAGCGGCTTTCAATAGTAAACCCTAGTGGTTTTAAGCAATGCCTTAATGTATACTTATATTAATAAATGTAATTTTTTGGTAATAAATAAAAAAAGGTCAATTAATATTTTCACTTTTAACCCTCTTCCCGTGAATCCCTTTAGTGAGCGAAATAAAAGTTTCCTATAACACTCGTATCATAAAAAACCAGTGAAGGTTTGGTCTTCGGGAAGACATCCCTTGTCATTGACGTTGTAGAGAACAGGTATAAAGGTAAGGGTAAAAACTGGGAGGTTAACAAAACATTAGCCATTCAGAAAAAAGGTAATCAAGAAGTCACTGACCCAATACGTGACGTAATTTCATCACGCATCATATAGATATCAGTAATATCATTCTAACATTCAATATCCGGAATTCCGAAGCTTTATGGAGCTTAAACATTAACAATTAGGTACACATAGTTATTTAGGTTTCGAAATAGTGAAATTTAAAAAGCTTTTATTTCTGGTATAAGATATTGGAAAGTAAACAAGCAAAATGATTTCCTGAATATAAAAAATTCACGACGTCTAGAAACACCATAGATGGTAACGGTGCATTGCGAAGCTGAGGCTTGGATGTTACGCCTTTAGCAATGATAAGTTTACCGGCTACTTTGTCCTCCGAACCGGAGCACGTCAAGAGCGAGCGCTGACGTACCAACTCAGGCGTGTCGCTGCAAAACTCTACTACCTAGTCAGATTAGTTAGTGTTAGTGATGGTATGCCTATTGCAAGCTGAAAAAAAGGCAGTTTGTCTATTCTGCAAAGAAGCTCAGACCAACATGCGTACATATTAATAAACTTAATTCTAGATGAGTGGCAACCCTGATTCGAGCGTGCTCACAAAGATTGCCTTACAAGACGAGTATTTTAATTACATCCTATTTATATATTTAATTTCCAATTTTGGTATTCGATTTTCTAATAAATGAATTTTAGACAATATTGTTCTCAGAGTTATTTAAGGAAATCTCATAAAGGATATGATTACTTATTTCGAGCTCTTTTAAAATATATATCAACCTTATTATTAAAATATATATAAATCGCCTCTGTGGTCTAGCGGTCCGGGTATTGGACTTGACTGCATGAGGTCCCGGGTTCGAATCCCGGGTCGGCCAGCAAAAAGAATTTTTCCGATTTTCTAATTAAAAAAAATAATAATAATGTTGGTCGGGATTGGAAATGTGCCCGGTTGGCGATAGGCTTGCCACCTATCACATTTTGGGACTTAGTGTCTTCGGCTAGTCGTGGGTGCTTGGTTGTACCTCTGCCTACCTCTTCGGGGATATGATCGTGAAGATACTTTATCAACCTTAAGTCAGGCAACTAGTACAAGATGAGACATGGATTCGTTTATTACTAATACCGCGACTACGAGGTTGTATGTTTAGGCGATGATTTGCTCGGTTTAGTGCCACCATATTGCCTTCTTGTATCATATCAACATATTATTTAATTCAATGTCAGTGCTCGCCATTGTCGTATTCTGATTTGCAAAGAGTGGTACCATTAACCCAGTTTACGTAAGAAGTATCCCAATCTCAGGTTGCATACAAATCTTCATGCCAAGATCTTCACCTACTCCAAAGAGACTCCAAGTAGTCAAAGAGTATAGAGTACCAAGTCAATCAAGTCCTCGTCTTCAAAAAATATGCACAGATCTAGTTACGGCGAGCGAATGACGCAAAACTTGACGGGTTTATCAGCAGGCATTGCAGAGTTACGTCTCCTATCTTCGAGCTCTATCTTCAAACTAGCACATGCACGCACGCACGAAAACACACAAACACACACACACACACATACACACACACAGAGACACGTCAAAGTTATATCGACCCTCGTTTTGCGTCGGGGGTAAGAAAATACCATTTAAAATCCAATTTAACGGTTACATAATCTTTAGGAATTATTTTCTATACGCAATAGAATCAATTAACAAAAAGCTCTTATTTCAAAACAAAAGTCGTTATATTGACAAAGGTTTACTTCGAGAACAATCTTAACTTGAACAAAAATTTGTTTTTCTAAGTAATAACTAACCAGCAAGTAATTAGTTTCGGTTCAGTAATGGGTGTTTGGAGTTCACCATTGTTGATTTACTGTGATCAATAATTCGTTTGCGAAATGTTTATAGAGTTTAAGGGGCCGGCGAGATGGCAAACCGAAACTTGATTTCAAAACTAAACTAGCGGCTCGACCTGGCTTTGCATGGGTGTAAAATTTACATATAAACCTTCCTTTTCAATCACTTTATCTATTAAAAAAACCGCATCAAAATCCGTTGCGTAGTTTTAAAGATTGTAGAATACAAAGGGGCATAGGGAAAGAGGAAGGGACTTTATTTTATACTATGTAGTGGTTGTACAAATACAAAAAAAATATGCCAATAAAAATATTAGTTAGGATTTCTGCATAAAATAAAATGTAAGATGATACGCTATATTTAAATACGTGACATATGTATGTATGTGTGTTATATATCGATAACTTTATAGTTTCACATACCAAGTCATTACGACCGAAACAAGTCATTTAAGACAAAAATAATTTTAGTATTCCAAAGTTTCCAAGGTGATCATTTTTCATTATAAGCTTCCTTGCAAAGACAAACAGAATATTACAGATAAAAAAGATATCCAGGAAACTCATTCATGTTGTTCCGGGTCCGCTGAGTAGAAAAGATTATCTGCCTCTTTGCTAAGCAACTCGTAAGAGGCGAGCACCGGTTAAATTATAGGACAGTACCAACTAGACCACTAGAGGTAGAGTGCTGAGCCTGGATAGGGATTACCTATTCCTGTCATCATAAAAACAATGTCATATTCCGGTCCAGAGGGTAGAGTAGCCATTAGACTTGCCAACTGGCCAAACACCCCGGCCACAGGACAGTGACACACCTACAACATATGGTAAGAGATAACTGCATCCTATAAGCACCATGCTTATAGGATGCAGTTATCTCTTACCATCAGGGAGCCTGATGCTTATTCACTGTATTTTGTCATGAAAAAATAAAAAAGGATTGTGTGGTTTTATGAAACCACGGTAAAAGTGTATCTTGATTTATAACTATAAACCATAGACGCCGCCATATTGGCCTCGGCTGCTCTGACGTCACCATCATACAGACCAAAAAGTCTGAGACGATGTAATAAGAGTTTCTCTTTAAAAGATATATTTTAATACAACAAAATCCGAGCTGTATTAATCCAAATAACATGCTTCAGTGGAACTAAGAGTATATTTAAATTATGAATGATCAAGAAACATTTGTGAATGAATTTGTTTATAACGTTTGCTAGTCACCGCCACCTTAATATTCAAATTTACTAACATTTATTTTCACATTCTTTTTGACAGTTTCATTTGCCAACAGTGATTTGCCAATAGGTGGACTCTAATAAAAACTTTCATTTCATATCATTTGAAAATAAAATCAATAATCCTTTCATAGCAAGTCCTGATATTATTATAACTAAGTGTATGAAGAAATTAAGCTAGATTGTTATGCAAGATATATTAATTCAAAGTAAGGAAGACTGTAGCTTATACCCATATATACATTTTTATAAGTTTAGCCAACCTAAAATCTGTACTGATTGGTTGAAAAAAATATGAAAATAAATTGTGAAAACTATGAATACGTTCACGTACAATTATTAAGTTATCTAGATCCCCTGTGTAAAATAAATCTAAAGCCCTGTGAAGTTGTAAGAACCACGAGGTTGGCTACACATTATTCATTCAAAAAACACTGTTTCCCTACCATTTTAAAAAGATTATTACTAACAAGATGAAGAGGAAAGATCTTTTGTATGAAATGGATAATGAATGTGAAGGAAGCCAGACAGATTTGTCAGAATCGTGAGGTCTGACACTCGATACTCTCTGCGTACCCCGTAAGGGACTTGGCGTAAAGATATGTGTTTTACTAACAAGATTGTTAGTAGTAAAGTGGTGTGCTGAAACTTGCCGTCGCCATACCTATTCCTGCCGCCGTAAAGTCAATGTTTAGCACTATAATATTCTGGTCCGAAGGATAAGTTAGGCGGTAGACTTGCAAGTTAGGTCTATTACCCCGGCCCCAAGAGAACGATGCACCTATAGCGTCAATGGTGTTTTAGACCACAATTATCACTTACTACCAGAAAAGGATCTTAAAAATATTCCACTTTTCATTGTCTCCTTATTCACTCTCAATGATTTTTCAGTAAATAAATTAATGCTCACGACCGTTTTCCTCAATTTCAAGCGAAAACTCGAAACAACTTTAAGTAATGATTTCCTTAAAGGGCGCCGGAGGCTTTGTTTGCTTTGATACATTTGTTGTTCGTAATCAGCTTTAACAGGCCATTTAAGCCGTTGTGCCCCACATATCTCAGGCTTAACTGCCTTCAGGTCGACTTATAGACATCATTTGCTAATTTTTTGCGTAGGTTTAATAATTACTTACTGGTACAAAAAGCAAATACTGTTCTTGTACAAAAAGCAAGTACTGTTACTTTCCCCGTGTTGGTCCGGGCGCCTTTGCAGAATAGACCATCAGCTCGTAAAAGCGAGAATGGGATTACTGTCACTAATATCGTGACATCCTACTAGATGGTAGAGTTTCGCAACGACTCGCCCGGATTGGTATCACTGCCTTACCTATTCCTACTACCATAACGTCAAATGCTTGCCGTCGACGTGTTCCGGTTCGAAGGGTACGGTAGCCGGTAAACTTACTTTTCCTCGAAGCCTAACATCCCGGCCTCAGGTTAGCAACGCACCATTACCACCTTTGGTGTCTCTAGGCGACGTGAATTTCTTATCATCAGGAAATCCGTGTGCTTGTTCGCCTTCCAATATCATAAAAAATAAAAAAACTGTTATAAGAATAATTTGTGGGAGCAAAGGCACCGTTTAATCTAGTTTGCATTTAATGAAACTAACAGTAGGATTTATAATATTTTAATAACACTTGTACTTTTCCACGAATCACTTATTACACTAGTCGCTACCCGCGGCTCTGCTCGCGTTAAATTGATATGCTAGATATCCTATCTTTCGAGTAGGATCAAACTATATATGGTGTGTAAATTTGATTAAAATCGGTTAAGTAATTTAGGAGTCCATCGCGGACAAACAACGTGATAAGTATTTTATATATATTTAGATTTACGCCAACGAGTTTTACTTTTTAGAGCATTAGATATCTGGGCTACAAAACTAAATATAAATATACTGTCCATATTTTCAATGTTTATAGTATTACTTTTTTTATTTTAAAATTAGGATTAACAGTATCCAATCTTGTTTATTGACAATAGTCATGATATAAATTAATGTTATTTTTGGAATAGACACATTTTACATCATAATCATACTCTATTAACTATGGTTATGTTCCAAAATGTGTGAATGTATTTATTTCATTTAGTTTATTTTCATGAACAAAGGTTTATTTAATATTAAAGGAGCCGATATCTACATCAAAACTGCAGCAGTAGGAGATGAAACATATACTATGATGACCTTTCAACCAATTAGCCAGTAGGCGTAGGCGAGATAATTGAAATATATTTGGGATATGTGGTGGATGATATTGTGTGAAAAATGAGTTTGAAAATGGAATGTAAAAATTTGTAACAGCTTAATCTGAGATCCTGACTGGTCTGAGGTCTTTCTTTGACGATTTATGACTTTTTGCTAAAGAGTATTTATATTCCTTTATTTATGACTAATTTTGATTGACTTAAATACAATATTGTCCAATCGGGTAACTTAATGCAAATTTCGCATTGGCTAATGTGAAATGCTAACGCTAGTGCCAAAAGCTTAAAAAGAAAAGAACACTGTAGGATCTGTGATCTAGCTAACCAGGTATTGAACTGCACGAGGCCCTGGATTCGATTTCCGGGTCGGGAAAAAAAGGAAATTTGGGTTTTCCAATTTTCCAATAATAAAAAAGTGTTGCTCGGGATTGGATATGCGCCCGGTTGGCTTGCCACCTATCACACTGTGGGACTTTAGCGTCCTCGGCTAGTTGTGGGGGCCCTGGTTGTGTCTCTGCCTACCTCTTCAGGTATATGGGCGTGAAAATACTTAATTACTTTTTCACTAAAGGGAATAAAGTAATGGCAATCTGAAGCTAGATAGTTACGCCTCTAACGAAAATATGTTTACTGGTTACCCTACCATTTAGCCTGGACTGGAAAAGTAACGAATATTAACGCTGCGGAGGTGGAAATTGTACAGCCACTGTTCTAGTGATAAACAAACCAACGCTCATCTTTTACGAGCTACTTTATAACAAATCAGACGGCCTATTTTCTTCTAAAGAGCCCTTTTTCTTTATATTTAGTAATATTACAATGAAAGCAAAAAAAGTTTTAAGCTAAGGATGGATGTGGCAAAAACCGTTATATGTATACAGGGTAGATAAACTAACCGGGCTGTATTATTTATAAGCGTAATAACGTCTACATAATATGATGACACAAAACATCATAAAAATATATAAAATTTAAAATATTGGCAAATGTTCGGAAAAAGCACTAACACAATGAAAGTAAAACGCTTTAATATATTTGATGGATGTGGCAAAATATCATAATTTAAAGAATGAATAAGCGAACCAGATTATAATATGTATATGCATAAAATCGACGATATAATACGTTAATATGGCAAATAAAATAACATACTTTTATTTACATAATATAACCAGCCTACCTAACGAACTTCGCACCGCTTGACAATAACAGTTTATATAGAAGAAATTTAAGTGTATTTTCCTATTTTCTCGATTTTTTTCTTCATAGGAACATTCTCTTGACAATAACTGACACTGAAATAAAATAATAAAATAAAATAAAACAAAATAATTGTCAAAGTTTGTCAATCTGTTCAGGCGTGATGCTATGAACACGGGAAATAGGCATCAGTTCATTTATGTACATATATATGTTTAAATAATACAGGGTAGCTTTGAAAGGACCAAGGACCGGCCAAATTTTAATGTAAAGGAGTATAGACTTAAATGGTATTGCATCTTAAACATCGTTGCCAAATTGTAATATTTACTTTTACAAACATTCATTTAAAAAAGTCTGCAAAAATGTTTCAGTTGCAGTCACGCTATGTCGTACCTAGTACGAGTTATGACGTCATCAGCCTGCGAATGCGAGTGTAATCAGTGGGAACTAGTTTTATGCTTTGTTCACGTTATAATCATGCATCTTTTATTTTGCGACAGATAAAAACTAAATTGTTACTATTTATTTTTTGTTTTTTCATAGATCGAAAGTGATATCAATTCCGAACCATTTCTCAATATTTAACAAGTGCTTTAGATGTAAACCTGCATAAAATTTACCTGTGTTAAACCCTTACGAGTATATAATCCTGTGTAAAATTTAGAACTTCAATAGACAAAGACTGACAAAAACCTTTTGTATTTAGCAATAGCACAATGAAAGTAAAAACAGTATCCCTAGGATGGATGTGGCAAAAAATCATAATATACAGGCTGGATAAACGAACCGGGTCATAATATTTATGAGCGTAAAAACGACCACATAATATGACGATACGACACAAGCTTGTATTTCTTGATTGCTGATAGTATAAATCGATGGTTGTTGGTCTAATATCCCTCGAGGATTCTTCGGTTATAACGAGACGTGGGTTGAATGTGTAATGGCGCTTGTGGTTTACGTTTGCGGGTTGTTTTTTGGGTTAGTGCGCTAATTTGACGCGGTAGTTTTACTACGTGCCTGTGTTTTGTTTATGGATATGTTTTTTAAGGCTATGTATGTTAAGGCCCCATACTTAGTCAGCCAGAAGAGCCAAACAGCGCACTGCATGATTACTATGAAATATTGTGCTCTAAAGTAAATGTCCTAAGCGCCAAATCAATATTTTTGACACTATAAAAGTAATTTGAAAAAAAATATAAAAACTGAAACAGTTATCTTTTAGGTATAATACTTATCTATGTTTATGTTAAATCTGGTGTCGATATTTTCATAATTGAATTAGACAGATGGGTTTTGCTTACAAAAAAGGGTTAACTTTTTGTTTTTTTTCTATCGAGCAAAGTGAAATGAATCGTGTTTTGGAAACACTAGTCTT